>CM033999.1:1445589-1699162 GCA_019603395.1 Cyrtorhinus lividipennis | reverse complement strand
CGTGAAAACGGGCTGATCCAAGGATCTGCGTGAATTTGAGCCACGACTTTGATATCCCGAATGGAAGTTTTCGGTGATTCGACAAGTTCAGCGTCAGAACCATCATCGAGGATTCCTGTGCGACGAGACCTCGATCGGGTCGTCAGAACTGTATACGAAGTGAACTTTTTTTTTTATCGGGCGAAAACGCTGGGTCAGGAGTGATGTCATTCTCAGCCACGGTATTCTTCGGAACTCTATTCTTTGTGGCTGACATACGATGTTTGCGAGGTTTTTACAGTTTCAGGTGGTTGTACGAGCTTTTCCGTGTCAACCCGTTCTAGTAAACAAAAAACACATTAGTCATTAAAAAAATTAACTACAAGGAATTTTCAACATAACAGTCAATACACAAATAGTCCACCCACCTTTGGGTTCATGAGAACCCAAAATAGAAAGTTTATTGGCTTCGCTCTGTGTTGCATTGAATCTTCTGCTTCCACTCGACAGCTTCTGTTTTCTATGAAGCACATCATGAAGAGCGATGCCTTGGCTAGCTCCACTTTTTTCAGGATATCCTTCATCTTCACAGCAACTATAGCTGATTTCCATGGGCTCAGCGTCTTTGGAGAAGAGCAAATCACGGGAAGAGGGTAGTGACAGTTTAGATTTCTTCCTCGCGGTGGCACTCTTTGAAGTGAGTTGGTTTTGTAAATGTTGGATCGTTTTCTCCGGCATGGTCTTAATAACAACGTAATAGAAATGTTGAAGAATAAATGTCAGTAAAAGAGGGTTATACAATTACACAATACAGCAAAAAATCCTACCTTGGCCTTGAGGAGAATGCTTCTCTGCTGGGCTTTCTAATACGTTGGGTCTTTGGCTTTTAATGGGCAGCTTCACTTTTTCTGGAGTTTTTGAGAGCCTTCTCATTCCAACGCGGTCTAGATTATGTGGAGACACAATATTAAAACTAATTAGGGAATTCAGTGAATATGAAAGACGTCTCACAAAAATTAACATACGCTTATGTGCAACACAATAACAGATTATGCTAGAGAAAATACATTGTTTGGTTAGATACACAGACAACTCAGGTAGACATACAAAATTGGCATTTGGTATGGTTTTACCAATGCAGAAAAATGTACTCAACTTACAGAAGGTTCAAGAGAGAACAGCATACATGTAATATTTGACCACGTTTTAGGAGGGACAACAAACACGTTTTCTTCATTGCAATTTTTGTGATATAATGACTTCACAAATTTCCCCCATACTCGTTTTTATTTGTATGAAAACTTATTCTATCTCTACAATTCTTGTTTCAACATTTTTATGATTCGGCACAAAGTATAGCCAGAAGTTACGCCAAAATTGCTGAAATTGCTTGAATGTAAAAGCACACATTATGACAAGCCAATTTTTCTTCTGCGTGTCCAAAACATTTGATGTAAATTTATAGAAAGTGTAAAGCAAACAGAAGTTAGTCAAGAAAAACTACATTCAAGCTATTTCAACAGTTTCGGCATCACCAAATGGAACCGTTGGCCTAATACGTCTCGAGTTTGCACAGCTAATCAACTACCTAGTGTCGAAATCTCATTTAGAACAACACTTAATCTCATTTTGGACAAAATGTTGAACGCATGGTGTCGCTTTTTTTAATGATAAATTGTGTGTACAACAGAGAAACCACTTACCATAGATTTCAATTGATTCTGAAACAGTTTCTTACCTTGGCGCTTTGATGCACTGGATTTTCCATCTTCAACGTTCAATTTTCGTTTCCTAACCTTCTGAAGGGGGCTACTAGAAGGAGAGTCCACACAGTTTTGCGTTTCTCGGATCTGTGAACTTGATAATGCTTTAGAATCTCGGGTTGACTTTCTAGTCGTCCTTTTTTTGTTATTTTGAGAGCACTGAGAGTTGGCTCCACCTGGAAAGCCAAAGGAAGATTAGTAAGAAAATATATGTACTTGAAACCGTGAGGAGAGAGAGAAAATGCATTAGCACTAGTATAAGAAACAAACAAAAATAATCGGTGGGAGGAGGGGAAATAGAAAAAAGGCTTGGACTAGGAAACAAGTTTTGATGCATAACATTAGGGACATAAAAAATCAAATTCAAAATATCAATACTCACAAGGGAAATCAAGGATATCCTACTAAGAGAATCCCAACTGTACAGACATGAATGATTTTGAAAATGAATAAATATAAACACACAGATAAAGAATTTAGTATCCATCAAACAGTTGAGCAATTTGATATAAACGAAACATGCTGCAGCAATAAAATAACAAGGACTTTTTATAGGGATGAATCTAACCTCAATTGTTAAAGAGAGGTATGTGGGGCTTATAAGCCCAGTTTTCGATGCATGGATTGAACCCTCAACGGGTAAAAACCGCCCTCTGACCAGCCCTGCACACTTCAATTTGTCAGGCTAACTGCTTTAATGCTTCGCCACTGTATTTATGGCATCTTAAACTGATATAATATTGTAGGTTGCGTCAAATTTTTAATTTTGATCCCTATTAATATAATATTTTACGTACCACGGGTTTCTTCTTTGTCACTGGGCTTCGCTTGTTTTTTACTTTTGAGGATTTCCCTTCTCGGTGTTTCAGCCTCCTTTGTGTGTACAACCGCATTTCCACGGCTAACTGTAAAAACAGGGAATTCTAATTAGTTAGAATACATTTTAAATAACTATATTCAGACTGATAGCTGACACTGAGAATGTGAGAGTGATTTGAGATTAACACTAATTATGTTCTTGCCACTCATCTCACAAGTGGTGTTTTAGTCACGCTGATTAACTTGATGATGCTAGAGAACTGACCAAGAAAGCAACGATTGGAAGTTATATTTAATTTAATCAACATTGTGGCATCCGCCAAGTAAATATTCTGATCGGTGAATCCTCAAACAACCACTGCTTCCAACAGAAGAATCTTATCATACTGGTCATCAAATTATTTTCAAGCATTAAAGCATTGAAGAGGATTGGCTGGAGGGGCATCTGCAGGAAGACGAGGCTTGGGTGCAACACAAGCACTCTCCAAAATTGCCATGCTGGACAAAGGACCACTCATCAGATCATCAGAATACCTTACCAACAGGAAATAAAGGGTAGGTTACTTACTGTTGGCAAAGGATTCATCATTGCTACCAGGTTCTGCATTGCCAGGAATTTCACCTCTCGACGCCTTCTTTTTCGGTAATGGCATCGCCTTTTTTGCAGGACCTACAAGAAAATGAAGATTTCTTATCAACAAGTCACTGGCTCTTCACCACCTCACAATTTTTACGTACAGGAAGAATTCCTCACATGACTGTGTTAATATGGTGCAGACGCAGGCAACAGTCCGCTCACTTTTTGTCATGCTTGAGGAAGGTGGGGAAAAGGATGGCTTCCGGTACACCTTTCAAAATGTGTACTTAGAAAAATGGACATTCGAGATTTTTGGCGACCTAGGCGTGTGGGATATCAGTTTTTACTAAATTTTGGACGCTGAATCAATTGGAATGAGTCTCCATGGTCCAGGTCCGAGGAGCATAACAAACCTCTGTGAAAGAATTTGCAGCGTTTTTCTTTTTAAACCCAGTTCCTAATATTGGCACGATGCCGAATCGTGCAGTGCCGTTCGTTTGTTGTTGCAAATAATACGCTGGTGAACATTTGGAGAACTTGCTGGCTGACATAGTATTCTGAAATTCTGCCTGACCTTCGAAAGTTTCCTCCTCGTTATTGGAATATCCGGTAGGCCTCGATCGTTTCCTCATCGTTGGTCGAGGAGTGTCGACATTATCCTTCCGAGGCCCAAGAAGTTTTGGAGTTGACGTTTCGAGGCCATGCGATCGAGGATGAGGTCGTGGAAACCGTGAGCCACCTACCAACATGGAAATTTGAGCGATTGTGTAGAATGACAACTTGCTAAAGGTGCCAGTCAAACCTTAAATGAATACTTAACGGTCAGATACCTTGGAAAAATTCCTTCAAAAGTTCAAGGGAGCGGGTTGGTTTTGTCAAGATGACAGATCGGCCGCACCGTAAACACGATTGAATGGGATCTTCATTGCACGGTTCACATATAAAGTGACCGCAAGGATAACATGTTCTTTCCGGGAAATGCTTTTCACTGAAATACAAAAAACAACTATAGTTTAAGACAATCGATCAAGGGCCCTGCAGGTAACGATCGTTAATCATTCCACGATTTCTTACTGTCAATCTGCACAGCAAGAAACCACAATTTTACATCCTTGAATTTCACCGGTTTAAGTCGAATAGGTACATAGTTAATAAGCCATATTTGACGGTTTCACAGACACATTTCAGCTAAGAATTGAAGCACTGACTCACCATTTACAGCAGACAATATCATCGAAAGTAATCATGATGAAACACTTGTTTCGATAAAACGTATATCAGAACAAACTCAACGCGGCAAATTTGCGATGAAAATTGTTTCATTCGAGCGCCTATCTTCAATGGTCTAAAGGAACGAAAAATTTCACGTATTCATGCAGATAGATCGTACAAAAAATTGACCCCTTGTTCAGTGTACTTTTTGTAATTAGACAAGAGACAACACTCAAGATCATGAAAGAACGAACATCACGTAAAAGAGTGGGTCACGAACGGGGTCCGTGCTGTCTCTATCTATTGGTTGAATACTAAACTACGTGAGGGATGGAAGTGTTGGCGGAGCGCAGTAATGCTGTTTAGTACCATTCAGCGAGCTAAAAGCATACCTACAATTAATTTTTCTTCAAATTATATTTATTTCTAGCTATTAGAATTAAGAGTCAGATTAGGTATGATGTAGTACACGTAGAAGAGGTTGAAATGAATGGTTTGTAAAGCGTGGTACACAAGCTCGGTTAGTGCAGCGTATGCAGAGCGCTCTAGCGACAAGATGAAGACTTCAAGCAGAACATAAATATCAACTCGGATCCCCTGTTGTTATCAGGCGAACCAAGGCGGGAACACCTTCCCGCTCTGCGCTAACTCCCTTGAAATACCACAGAGTCCGCCACCATCGCTGTCTTAAAGGAACGTAATCATTGCAGCAAGACTTGCACCCGCAGTGGTTTCGTGGAATTTAAATATCTTTCCTTTATTTCTGTTATTTTATACAATCTTCTCGGCGGAAAGAAAAATCCAATGTGCGCATTGCTAGGTGGTCCGAAAGAGATTCTGAGCGCCTAAAAACGAAAAAAATATATAATTCACTACTAGTAATGGGGAAATATACCAACCACACATGAACATAAATCTGCACAGTTTCTATATAATTTAACCTTTGTAGTTAATTTGACCGTACTCGTTGACACAATAAAATCATCAGTCGAAAATTGTTTTCATATCCCATTTCCTCCTTAGTTAAGTGAAACAAATTGAGAAGAACTTACAACGGAAGTGAACAATTGGGGTTTGACCCTTATGTTGCTGCCCAACAGAAATAGAGTGATTGTAACATGATTAACATTTTCAATGCTTTCATCCCTTTCAGAGAATACTGTTCTGCAGTATAATATTAGGACTAATACATCATTCTCATCAACACTTTTTTCTATAGATACTTCTACGAAGCATTGATGAGCATGTTTTGACGTCAAAAATATATCAGGATTGAAATTTTCGATGTTATTTATGTTGAATGTTCACACCAAGTCACAACTTCAGGGGTCAATTATTCGGCTAATTTTCCACAAATTTTCCTTTTAAGAGGTTTTTTTTTTTTTTTTTAATTATTCAACTTTATGATTTTTACCTCAACTCACTCTAATACCCATATTTCTCTGAAATTTATTAATTAAATTCTTATTATATCATTGGAGAGAGAGAATTACGATTTCTATCATCTTATATTAACTCACAGTTTTCGTTCATTCTTAACACTTAGATGTGGCTCGATATTACCAATTTGTCCGAAAATTTGACATTTTGCGTTTTGAGGTACCTATTCAAAACATTCAAAAACAAACATGTTCATTTTCGGTAAGAGGAATTTCCCTAAAAATCTGGTCATTGATCTCGTTGGTTCTCAAAATTCTTCAGCTCACTTGCCCGTAACGGTGGCCGAGGAACTATAAGTGCAAATTGGTATTTTGAAATTGACTTTCCGAGAATTTTCTAGGACCTAGTCGAGTGAGTGATCATTTTCCAGAAAATGTTTGAAGTAAAATTGATCAAGATGAATTTTGGACCGATTGTAGTTAACTTTTTCTATTAAACCATTGCACACTATTTATGCAACGTTTTCTCATAGTTAAGAACTCATTACTACACAATATTGGCTAGGCATTAAATGTGAATATAATTATTGACTAATTTGTTATATGACTTTGTTGTTGAGGGTCCTCTCTTGATAGACTTTTGGAGTACGGCGTCCGCTGAACAATTTTTTTGAATTATTCTGCTCACCGAAAGAATTCCTACTTTATACAGTGGTGCGGTTGAGGGAAATTATCGTACGAGTATAAATTATAATAACTCAAGATAAATTTTGAAAAAAATTTATTTCCCCTTTTTTTGCTCAAGACAAACTTTTCCGTCGGTGCCTACTTCGATTTTCTTTTACGCCGACTGCATCCACGATGCAGGTGGTTCCCTGCATATCGATATCGGTTGATCTAAATACATCAGAAAGTCGCATCAACCCCTGCAAACCCTCCGAATGCGGGCCATGCGCGGAGAATGCGCCAATACGCGGTGATCGACTCGTCAATTACATAAGCGAAGCCCGAAATGTCCGCAGCCGGAAACCTTTTAAGTTGCTTACAAAATGACGTCTCACCTTTCGAGGGTAAAATGGGCTGTGTGAACGGGGAGTATGATTTGGCGACGAAAGTTGGTGATCAGCAAGGATATTTTTTTAAAGGAAAAAAAAATTAGAAAAAATGTTTTGTTTGGTCCGTTGGGGTTGTGGGTTTGAATTACATAAACCCATCTTTCTTGGATAGTACCGTTATAATTATTATACTCCAAGTTAATTATTTTTGTAGGGGCATGGCTTTTCCTAAAATCTCCTGCCTATTTATATTTCCGTTGTTCCATTTGCATCGTGAAGGTTCTTCTTTAGTATTCAAAATGATGAGCTAGAGAAGCAATAATGAAGTAACAGTTAACAAATTGAAGCAACGCCATGATTAATGAGAGGAAGATGAGAGTGAACGGAGTAAAGAGCGTGATCGATGGGGCGGGGCGCCTGCAATGCGCTTGGATCCCCTGCCGCACCCAACAACGTGGCCAGAGTTCCACCTGTAGCTCCCGCGCTACCTAGTTAGATCAATACCAAACCTCACCAACCTCACCTACTTATATCCAATAATATAGGTAGCAAGCCCACCCCTCACCTTTACCTTCACCTTGGAACGGGCCGACGGAAGACGCAGTCATGTTGTACGGCGGCGTGACGACCATCAGCCATGGCGTTGTTGGCCCCGACCTGGATGATTTATGTAGGAAACTCCTCCCTGCTTGTTTCAACTTCTACACAGAACGCCTTCCTCCAAATATCATTCAATTTTCCTCGTTTTTTCTCCTCGGACATCATTTCTTTGAAACTGAATCAGCAAAAAATTTTGATATAACTTCCTGAAAAACGCTGCATATCTGCCACGATAGCTTATTATCCCTGTACATCACTACTCAAATTCTTGCAGATGAGAAAATTGTATATTGGTACATAGTTCCCAAAGTTTGGAGATACGACAACCCATCTCGACTCAGCGTCCAAAAGTTGCTTAAAAAACGCTGCAAATTCACTGGGGTTCGTTATTCCTCGGACCAGGTGCATGGAGACTAATTCCATGGAAAATGAGACATCACACACCTTGGTACCAGAAATCTCATAAACCCACATTCAAAATAGGTAGGTAGATGGATACCCATTTTGACACATAACCTCTTCCGATGGGAGCCAATCGTCCCGGGACCCGTCTCACTGAATTCGGCGTCTAAAATTTTGTCCAAAAGTGATACCCCACACGCCTTGATCTACGAAAATCTCAAAAATTCATTTATCAAAAAACACATTTTGGCCTCCTATTCCAACACTCTCAAAATTTCAAGGATTATTCAAGGAATAACCAACCAAAATGATTTCGTCTCCTTCCACCATCAAGAAAGCCCTACAAATCCCAGAAAATCCACCCTCACCTAAAACCCTGCCGCTCCGTTTTCAACAACCAGTTCAGAATAATAATGAGTTAAGACGCTTCTTCCGGTCACAGGTACAACTTGTTCCTGTTCGTTTTCAGTACCTGGTATATTTACCTGATACTTGTCCGAGTAAAAATGCTTCTTAGTCTAGGAACAACCTCTGGATCCTTTCTTCATCCTCCTCCTCTTCATAGAATTAGAAACTTGAGGCTACTCAATCTATTTTGAAACTTTAATTCAATTTGCTGTACGGCGTTTGGAAATGAATGCAATTGAAACATGAAATTATACACAGTAAGTATTTTGGCTATTGTATTCTTAGAACCCTTGGATATTCCTCGATGTGATAACTAACACTGATCTGCTAAAATATGTGTTATAAGTGGAATTAGAGCCCATCTAGGAACTAGGAGTACTTGAGGATCAAGCTGGGACTGGATTTCTTGATACTTTTGGCTTGTCACTTAAAAAATTTCCTGTTCTGATAAGAGAAAATATTTCAAAAAAGTGCAAACCTATTTTAAAAAAATATTTTTTTTGTTTGGAGTTAACTAAAAGTTATGTTTACTTGAAGAGTTAACTAAAAACTCACTGACCAACATTTTAGAATTTCTGAAAAATGTACTTCCTGGACGTTTTTAGACTCAACTTGAAACACAATACGTGGAAGATTGTGATTTTGGGCAAAACAGAGCAATCTCTTTCATGAGGTTAGAATTTGTTACTCAGGGATTAATGTGCCAAGACACATACCTATCAATAACAATTTAGTTTTGTCTCATCAAATTTTGTATGTACATTTTCTTTTCATGTCCATAACCACTACAATGTCAAAGAATATATGGGTTTGAGGTTGGATCCAATCGTAATTTCCGAGAGACCTAACCTGGAATATCGTTTATCTTAAGATAACAATATATCGATTGTTGTCATTCATAACTTGAGCATTGTATCGGAATGCTCTAGCGCATATGTACAATAGTTCAGTCTGTACAGAATAACGAACAAATTAGACACAGAGCTAGCGCTACAGAGATCTTTCAATGACCATCAACCCATTAATAGGTATCGATTATTTTCAATGGCTGCCATCATTGATCTTAATCTCAAGGGGCAATTTTTCTCTCCACTCTTGAATATCACAGAATTTCCAAGCTGTTAGATCTACTATCCGGTCTGGCTAATTTTAGATACCTAATTATATGATAAAGTGGAACTTCTTTGGTTAAGTGGTTGGACTGGAGGCAGCCATAACCTGAAATCACGTCATTTTGTTTCTTGACATAACTAGTAAAGAAACTCTTGCTCTCTGAAGCTGATTGAAATTTGAGAGTGTTTGATTGATTCTTCATTCTACACGCTTAATGCTAACATTCAGACCACATTAAACAGGCTCACTAGCTTTTTGTGTCTTAACTGGTGACAAATCGGCCCATTTGCCCATTTTGGCTGCCCCAGTAATGGTGGAAAAAATGTCGCCATTCTGTACCCGAACCAACGTTGTACATCGATTAGATTTCCTATCGAATGAAATTGTTCCGAAAAACCACCAAATCTTGTATTATTCGTCACCGCGTTCCCCTCCTTTCCAACAGCCATTTTTAGTTCAGAGAACAAGAGATAACAACTTGGCAACGAAGAGCAGAAAGTTGTTCAAAGTTCCCATAACGGCCATTATTTATGGTGACCTTCTACCCTTTCTCGGACATCTTGTGAAAGGGTTTCAGGGAAGGAACGTATATCAAAGATTATGCTGCATCCGGTATACGGAAGCTCGAGTGGCAGAACAACCAAGACTAATTGTTGCTTGCGGGTAAATGGGGAGAAATAATTATATTACTTATGAAACACCAATTTGTCTTCACAAGCTCCTTAGGGGATCACAATCAACTTGTTTTCATGCAAAAAGTCAATCTCAGAATTTTTCTGGGCGTTTCAAGGTGTGTAGATCAAAATAAGTGAATGTCCGTCCACGTCGATTTTGGTAGTAGAAAATTTTCTAAAAATCTAAAATTTAGGTCTGGGACCCGTTTCCGGCTCTAATTGATCCTCAAAACTTTTCAGCCCGATCGAACAAAATTTGGGAGATAGGGGGAGAGGTAGGGGTGAAAATGTGTACTTTGAAAAAAGGATTTTCGAGATTTTCGGCGATCTAGGCGTGTGGTGTATCATTATCCACTAAATTTCGGACACTGAATCCAATGAGACGGGTACCGGACCGATTGGCGCCAACCGGAAGAGATTATGGGTCAAAATGGGGCATCTACCCACCCATTTCGAATCAGTGTTTACGAGATTTTTGGTAACTTGGAGTATGGGGTATCATTTTCCACTAAATCTTGAATGCTGAATCGATCGGAATTAGTCCGAGACACGCCACACCCACAGTTTCCCCCATTTTACCCATGTGGGGTATCATTTTCGGCAATTTAGGCATGTGGGGTATCGTTTTCCACTAATGTTTAGACGCTGAATCGATTGGAATGAGTCTCCGTGCTTGTTGTCCGAGGAATAACCTACCCCTGTGAGAGAATTTGCAGCATTTTTTTATTACACCCCAATGAATGTTCTTGTTGTATGACCTTCGTTCTATTTGTATTTTTAGGCAGTCCTATCAAGATGGAGAACTCTTAGGGTGCCTTCTTTTTCTAATCCAATTAATTTTTTCGAATGAGACTGATTAACTTTCCGATATTCAGCGCTTTTCGAAGATAAATATTTTCAGATTATTCTGTTCTCGAGCGTTTAAAATGTGTGTTGTAGCAAAAATTGATTTCTAAGGGTTGGGTTGTTTAAGGGTGTGTACCTACAAAGTAGGTCCTCTATTTCTTCAGCGTTCGTTAATGTCTTTGATGTTACGATGAAGACGAATACCAGCGGCGGAGAAGCGAAGTCGACCCGCGGATCTGACTTACTTTATGAGTTCAGGAAGTGGAGTTGGACGGGGAGGAAGTTGATTCCTCGAAGGCTGTCAGCAGGGAAATCAAAGCCCTTGCCCCGCCCTGAAGGTATTTCCAGGGTTAAAAGGGCCGAAGGGCCTGTGTTACCCCGAAGAATAATTCCCCCACCTTCCAACGTTTTACCCTTTTGGTACAAGGCCCGAGGGCCCCCTCCCGCGCCCTTGACTTCCTTCGAGCTTAAAATCCGCCGTCACGCGAATATCAACCCGTCAACCCTCTAACAGGGCTCCCGAGACCCTTAAAACACCCCCTCCCCAGTTACCCTTCAACGTCCTACCACCTTATCCTCCGCCAGGATGAAAATCACCCCTTATATAAGAACGGTTTACGAGCTACATTTCCCCTCTCTATTCATGCAACACAATTGAAACACGCGAAAAAATTTAAAATTTAAATTTGATCGTCGAATTGTTGTGTAATCGTCTCATTTCTAACCTCGACGCTGAATAAGACCTGCGGAATATTTTTCACCGGCCAACGTATTCAAGTCGAGGTTCCTTACAATTCAAAATGAACATCGAATAGAGTTTTCATTCTGGAGTAAGGTTGGGAAATACCGCTGTAGCCAACAGTCTGGGAGGAAACCGAAACTAGGGATCGGGCGAGCGTAGATGCGAGATACACCGCAGCGCCCATCGATTTCCTCTTTGACGCTCCCCGACCATGTATGACCAGTTCGCTGACAACGACTTTTACCGCGTGTGAGCCTTTTGTTCGCGTTATCCACGGGTATGTTTCCACTGACCTCGTCAGTCGGCAAGCCGTGGCTTGTTTAACAGGCGAGGGTTTTTGTGTCAAAACGTCACGCCGCGTTTTGGAATTACACTTGACACGCATTATTGAATGTAATTGAAAGAGGAAGGAAGAACCCTCTTCACAATGGAGAAAATCCCGTGACGTCACAAAAGTGTGAGGGGAGTGACGCAGCAAAGAAACTGTACTAGGGGGAAGGAGGGGGCTCAAAAAGATGAACTCAAGTACCCTTGAGGGATTAAAAGTGTCCAAAGACGAGAGAAAAGTTGAGTGCCCTTGAGGTACATACTAAGTATCCTAGGAACAAGAGGAAATCCACCTGAAATCACTAAGTGAGGAAAAATCGATTCTTCAGTCCACAAAAATCTTTAAATTAACATGATTGGCATACTTTTGGCGCCACAATCTATATACCTACTACCTACTACTACTAACTAATAACTAAGTTGGTGTATACAACATTTAATTAAGGTAAAACAGAGATAAAACGTCCTATTCACGATCACGAATATGGGTATATATAAAATCGTGATGTACCTAGTGCCGTTTTGTGCACTAATGAACATGATTTATCGTACACTATCTTTCAGTTCCTATCGTCAAGTTTTATGGTCCAAATTTCATGTTTCCTCGTCGACAGAAGACATGAATTTATATTATTTTAACATCCGTCCATGGAAGTTGAAAAAAAAATACCCGATTTGACTTCGCGTGACGTTGGTATTCCGTCCGAGTGTGAAAAGAGTCACTTCCATATAGTTGGGATTATTACGAGGTTCACAGGCCACCTTTCGTAATAATGGTAGGTAAAATTCAACACGCAGGCAAGAGTTATTGTTTGACTCTTGTATATTATTTATTGTTATCATCGAGAACCTACTTCCAATTGGACTTTTCGCAAAGTTGAGCGTTAGGCGTATAAATGATTCCTTCACGTCGTTTGAAAAGGATAAGAGGAGGATGTTTATTTATTCGTGTGAGGATAAAATGGCAATTTAGGTGGGGAGGGGGTGTATATTTTTTCTTGAGCCGTAGTATTTCAAATGAATTTTGGAATGGTTTATTTCAGACGCGGGCCGTGGATGGATATTTGATAGAGACGCCACTTTCTGATCATAAATGGCTCAGCAGGGTCTGAGGGATATTGAAAAATGCAGGAACTGGGCGTTTAGGGGTTCGAGGGTTTTCTGACCTAAAACGAGAGGGTCAAAGTAACCCCGTATCTTCCCACCCCCGGCCCCCAAGGATCGCCATGTAAACCCTCAAACCACCCCCGCCCCGAAGGATCGCCATGTAAACCCTCAAACCACCCCCCCGTATCTCCATCGCCGCCCTTCTACGCTAATGTATTGTGCCGCTGGAGGCGGCGTAAGAGCGGAGGGCGTTTTTAAGGGGGAGGGAAGACCCTGACAGCGAAGGGGTTGGCGGGCGAGAGGAGCGCCACTCATTTGATATAAGTACACCGGGAGACGGAGGGGGCGGGCTCGTCACGGCCCGGCCGCCGCAGCACGGGGACTGGCGCGGGGCACGACCTGGCCGCGCGGAGCCTCATTTATTGATTTTTACCGAAACTCTTCAAAATTCCGCATCGACCGTAAAAGTCTTCAAAACGACCAAAGGTGTAAATTTAGGAAATTCGCTTTCCTGGAAATGAAAAATTATCACGTTTAATTACAATTCTTTATGTGTAATGGGGCAAATAATATTTTCGGAGAGGGTATTGTTGCGCCTGACAGGGCGCATGCGCTTGATAACACATTTCAAAAAGAGCCCGCCATTTCCTAAACACAAAATACAGGGTTTGTCGTCTAGAGACAAACGACAACATTTTGAAAACATTCAATGCTCTCATGAATTTGATGCTCTTGGTCAAAAAAGAGGGCCAATCGGTTCAGGGGGGCGAAAACGGGGTGTAAAACGGTCAGGGTCACCGGTCAAGGCGGAGGGGGCGGGGCCTGTTGAGCGGGAGTTTGATTTTGGCGGCAAAGTGAAGAGCGCGACTTCAAACGACTGTAGCGGATGAAGTTTACATTTTGGCTGTAGTAAAACTACGTCAACTGTTGACGACGACGTCAGTCGATTGATTCGAGTCGAAACATTGTTAAATCACGACGAGGGTTGATGATAAAAGAGCGAAGGGTGAAAAAAAGTCGGCGGTGATAAGAGAGGTCACCGGGAAGCGCCGGTCTCCGGCGGAGGGGGGTTGACGCATTGCAGGTGCGTGCCGGCCAATGAGAATTCAGCTACAGACGGGCCAGTCGGGAACCTCGAGCGAGTCCCTTGTAAACACGACCGCACCCAGCACCTATAAAACAGTTTCACTCTCCTCAGCAAAAAAACAATCCCTCTTCAATCCCGTCAAACTCCTGTTAATCCACTCGAAAATCCCATTTAAATTGCGGTGAATCCCGCCCCGTCAAAATCCACGTCGCTCATTTACCTCAAAGCGCCGGTAAAAAGGGATTTTGTTGAGCCCCGGTCGTCGTCGGCGGATGAATACACTCGTCTGACGTCACCAGCAACATCGACAATTCGAAGTATTCCAGCAGTCCGGTGCAGTGTCGCTTTTGTAGTTATCTCGGCAGTGTTTACTAGTCTGTAGTAGGATCAACCCCTATCGAAATGGTGAGTTTTTTTTATTGTTCTCGTTTAATTATTTAACATTTTTTTACGGCCACGAAAACTTCAAGTTTACTACACACAACGCTTCATAACTGGAAAACTCATTTCAGTCTCGACGATTTCTCACGACTCCATTGAACAAATTCGATCATTTCCGGCATCTTTTTCGTTTCAATAATCAACTTATTGGGCTCATAGGGGACCTACTGATTTGTACGAACCAATTCGTTGGCTACTACCTAATTACAATCGTCCCCCACGTGACCATATTTCACTGGAATTCGGGTTTCAACCATACAAATTCCACCGATCGTAACTTGTCCTCGTCCACATGGGATCAACGTGCAATTATCACGTCCTCAACGCGTACTATTCGCGTCCATGAGTAATTATCCAGTTTTGGTGATCGTCATACGATCTCGTATGATGTTACAAGCATGTTTACCATACATAGTCACCGGACGTCAACCCTTTTTCACTCCCTGGACGTTTTTCACGTTGCTACCAACCACATTTATTACAATCAAGTGGTGATTAATTGTCTCGTAAACGATTTAGTTCAAATTAACGACTAAATAATTATCATTATGGCCGCCATCAAGAAGAATCTTGTCGACCCTGAAGGAAGGCGTTCGGAGGTAACGTGCATTTAGACGGGATAATCAGGTCGGTAAGCAGGCTATGGGGATTATTTATAATTCGATAGGGCGAGGAAATCCACTTCCGCGTTCATAACCTGTACTTTTGGCCGACGTTCGTGAAAGTTGTGCTTTGTCTGAGCAGAACAGTGTCTCAATGAGTACCTGTTACATGTCGCGATTCCTCGAGTTTTTTTTTCTATTAAAAAAACTCTATTTTTAGATCGTTTGATTCCTTGTTTCAACGATGCGGTGTCTTTGATAGGTGAGATTCGCACGATTTACAAAGCCCACCTGGAAACTCCAGGAGATTTGGAGTTATCTCGACTAAATGGCATCACAAGTCTGCTTTGGACTATCGACGAATGGCAACTGTCGACAACGTTGTTCAAAAGCACCATCTGAATATTGTTCGTGTCGTGTCCAACTTCCCTAATCGAATTTCGTTGTTGTGAGAGGGGGCTACTTCCACCCCTTGTGACGTTGATGCTGAGACGTCCAATGAGAAACGGCTCACAACTCGGCTAGGTCTAAATTGAATACATTTAACTACCTCTCTTGGGGCTCATTTCGCACCCTACGTGATCCAGTGGGCTGTCTGGAATGAAACTCTCTTGATCACGACCCTTGTAGGCCACAGATACCATCTATCACCACAAAGTTGCAGAGAAATTCATAACTGAACTCTTATTCGATAGCTTCAGGTTCTAAATCACCCCCCTTTAGTCACTGTTCAATCATTTTTGGGTGGCGATTTTGAACATTTTTCTGTCAACACCAGGTCATTATAGTGGAGGAAACGTGTAGTGATTCTTGATTGAGGCCACTAGAAGAGGTGCTTCTAGAGTACTATAATGTCCAGATAAGATAAAAATCCAATTGAGAACTGCTCTAACGGAATGTTGCCACTTTGGTGGAAGTTTAAGCTAAACTTATATTTTCATTCATCGCGCATTAGTCAGAACAGAGTTCCGTAAAAAATGAAGGGTTGTAATAGCCATGTCCTTAGTAATTTCACATGTTTTTTGAGAAGAAATTGGTCGAGCAGGCGTTATCGGGCAGATTTCCACTCTGGTATCAGTTCGGTATTAATTCCAAAAAAATCCGCCTCACGCACCACTTGACATCCTGACCGCTGTTAGTTCCTGTTTTCGATTGTAGAGTTGCGGTGGCGCTATCGCCACCCTTATCACGGAGCTGCCCGCCCCCTTTCGCCCAAACCGCCCCCGACGTGAGAGCGCTACTCCGCGGATCCGCAATCGCCCTCCCCTTTTTTCCCTTTGCCCGACTACCTTTCCCACGTAGTGAGAGCGCTGCTCCGCGGATCCGCAATTTCCCTCCCCTTTTTCACCCAGGGCGACCTTACCCGCCGTAGTGAGAGCGCTGCTCCGCGGATTCGGCCCCAACGAGTCAGGGGGTGGAGCCTACGACGGCAGCAGCGGCCACCTGCCCTCCGCAGTCCCGCCCTCCCTTCGCTCCAGGACCCGCAGTACTCGTCTCGTGCCCCGTCCACCCTCAGTCGCCTTTTGTTTCTCGTTGACGTCATTTTCACTTCTTACTTTCAAATTCTTACTAACGCCAACATCCACCATGACAGCCAACACGGTAAATTTTTGATGCTGAAGCCACCTGAATCGCATTTTTCATTTTTTTCCATTTTCACAAAAAATATGAAATTACCATTTTTCACAAGAATTTCAAGAATTTTGCACTTCTTTCTAATTCCTCTATACTCATCAATAGTTTTCTATTTCTGCTGCATGCTCGAGCTGTACAACAACTACCATTTTTATTTTTCATTTGAAAGCTTGTTCAAAAATATTACGCTGAAAAAATATTCATCATACTCGCACTCATTTCAAAGTGTCATTTTGGTAACGAAATCGCTCCGATTTCCTTCTTTTCTTTCTTTTTCCTAAAAATTGGTCAATGTAAAATTGTTCAAAATCCGACTTTTCTCTAGAAAACACGATTTACCGTTTTCAAATATTTGGGGTTGAAAAGAGAGTAATGGTCATATACAAATACACAAATAAGCTCTTAACGATCGCCGAATAACGTGAATTGGCAACCTTGCGTGCGTCAGTAACTCGTGTTAAATTTTTTTTAATTTGCAAAAAATAGGTATAAAAATGAAAAAAAAACTGAAGAAATTTAGAGGGTGGAAGTGCAGCTACAGATTTTCCCGGGTTTGAATTTGGTCGATTTTGATGTCGAATTGACTCAAAAATCGTCAGTTTCAGGCTATCAAACTGAGCCAAAATTGCCTCAGAGGGGCCCAGTGCGGGTGGAAACGTATACAAGATGTCGAAACTTTGATTTTTTGTTTCTTCGGAATAATTTTGATTTAAAATTGGTCGTGTTTAAACAAAATTAATTCTAAGGAAAAAAATAAAACCGCTATTACGGACAGATCCTGGCCGCTCCCAAAGTCTCAACCGCCTAAATTGGCTATTTGACTAAATCGATATTGGCTCTGCGCGATTGATTGCGAACAGAAAACAAAGGGATGAACCTTATAACGGAAGCTACGGATGAAAGGCGAGGGCGATGAGCCGAATAAGTGAACACTGACGAATCATATTCTGTTGGCTACGATCTAAAATAGATTTTAAGAATAAATTCAAATAGAAAAGACAAGTTTTAGGTGCAAATTTTCAATTATAAAACAATTGTTCTATCAATTTCTCAAACTTATATCAATTTTGTTTTGATTTGACAATTGAATATTTTTTGTATTTAGCTTTTATTGAACATCAGATCTTTTGTTGAACAATTGCAATTTTATTCTTCATTGACCCACAGAAATTTTTTGACTTGGATTCCCTCGATTCTAAATTTTTATTGTTTTAAAATTTATTCTTAGTTTTTGTCTCAATTTTCTTATTTTTTCTACGTTTTTGAGCTTGTTATGGATTTAAAGCCAAAATTCACGAAACTTTGAAATTATTTTCCTTCGCTGATATGGGCGAAAGGCGAATAATAAGGGTGGTTTTTATGGATTCCTGGTTGAAATTTTATTTTTTATTTTTGAAAATACTGATAGGAATTACAATGAATCCAGTAGTGAGTGAAGAGATTGTCTACCTTTCTAATTTTTCGATTTCAACTCTCTCCTCGTGGGTCGATGATTAGCTCACGACTGGCCAAAACCATATGGCAGATTCCCGCTGGCGGGCGCCATGATGCAAAACCCTTACGTGCGTCGTTTACATACATTTTGTCGTGTGACAGGTCGTTTGCGTTGCCTCGTGGATCGATAACCTCACGTGATCACAATTTTCGGCCTTCGTGGGTGAGAACGAAATAACTGGACGATAAAACACTGGGAAAGCCCCTTTTCGCGGAACGAACGAGCGCAAAAAGCGGCTTGGGGAAAGTTATTCCAAGTTATAAATAACGCGAGAAATGGAGAGCTTGTTAAAATTCTCTGTTCAACGCTTTTTCGTGTCGACGGGCCTCCAATAGCCTTCCTACCTGTAGAATGGCGATATTTTTCCTCTCGACTTTTCATCTGTTGATATCCATCGACTTACAACCCCCAAGTTTGGAAATTTTTCGTTTTGGGAAAAATATCGCGGCTTGATCGGTCTCGCGAGACAATGTGGAAAGTTACTGGAATTCCATTATGCGCTTCGCGTCCTCCTTGACTCGCAAATGGTATTCGTTTGATGGGCTTTCATCGGGCTAATGATACCGAAGATCTGGCACCTGTTGAACGATTCGATTTGCGAACTGTAAATGTCAACACTCGTTGGAGGGAGCGCAGGCATGTCTTGGCACATTGTCAATCGAGGCACTACCGTTTCCTGGGTTCTTCCCTGTAGAATCTGACGGAATCTCTAATATGAAAAAAATTCTAAGAAATTGTGTTTCCATCCTGCATGAAACCACTGAACATTATTCACTTGACCGCCCAATTGCTCTTAGCACTCTTGGAAAATTTTCTTCGTTTCGTTTGGTTATTCCTTTTGAATAATCAACCTGTGTTTTCATGCAAAAAGTCAATCTCTCCGATTTGATACGATACCCCTATTTCAATTTTAGGGACGAATTCTATGTAAAATTACCTCAAAATATTACCTGTCAGCCAATTTCTCGATTTTGTTCAACTTCCTCAGCAAACGCTCCAATCATGGGCGTCCCCCGAAATTAAACCAAAATATTTGACAATTTTTTTTGTCATTAACGAAAGAATTAAACAAAATTTGTATTTTTTTCAAGGGGAAAATTGGTTTACAGATAAAACCAGTCAAATTTTAAAATATTTTTTTCTCAAATCTTGCAAAAATGACGGTTTTACGCTTGAATTGAACATATTTTTATTAAAAAATTTGATTCCATAACATTCACAGTGTAAACCGCAAAAATTTTTAATACCGTTTTTTTGCACTCTTCCTGCCTCTGGAGGCCAATTTCTGCAGTAGATAAGGAAGAACGTGTTCAAAATGATCAGTTGATAAAATTATGTAGAATCTGAATTGGTAATAAAGTATGAGAAGTTTTCTATTCTTGAAGACAAATTTTGCATTAATTTTGAACGGTGGCAACGGAGTTTTGCGCTATTTAGTCATTTTTGAAGTAATCAAAACAAAAAATTCCGAAATGAACGATTTTGGGGATTTTGTGCACGAAATTGAAGAAAATTGAACTGACTACAGTTGTGGTAGTCTGTAAAACTGTTTTCTATGGCGATAGATAGATTGTGCGGGGCAGGAGTAGTGATCAGGTTGGACAACATTCGTAAGACGAATCTCTTGAGTCTGCAGTAGGCTTACATCATTCTTTATGGATGCTATGTATTTGATTCTGTAAAACTGGATGTTTCCTCGACAGAAAATTATGAAGTCTGACCAACTTGTAACGCATATTGTTCGCTCTGAAGGAGAATTTATTTGAATAAGACGCCTACTTTTCTCACACCTTATAGCCTAATATGGACAGATTCTTCAATCCTGTTTAAATCCGTTCACGATTCAGAGGATTCACCTATCGAAGTGGATTTTCTCGCGTCGTCGTTCATTTTTCTGTCCCGTTGCAGTTTACTGACCCTTCACACTCCCCCCAACTGCAATCGAATCGAAAAAGGGGCGTGGAAAAAAAGTGAAAAAAATATCACCCCCACGTACCTGTGCAATCTGGCTCAACGTGTTTTGACCCAGTTATTGATTGAACTTCCCCAGTTGTACTTGGTGACGCTCAACCAGGAGTGGTGAGCGCTCTGGTGGAATGTTCTTGCACTTTTAGCTTATTTTTCATTTTCATAATCGTCTGTAAATGTTCTCCCAATGATGTCTTCTACTAGAAAATACGATTTCGCCATCGAATCACCACTGTAATATTAAACCGTATCGACTGGGCCTTCATTTCGATTAATTATGACTATCGATTCGTGTCTTACGCCCGCTAACCGAAGTTGATTATACAAAGCTACGACAAGTCTTCTCTGATCAATACACTCGTCGAAAAATAAGCCATTTGGTGTCAGATAGGACTGAAGTCTCAATCTGGTCCCATTGGACGATGGAGTCATTAATACCGTTCAATTGGATCTGACCGTTGAGGTTAGATTGATTTACTCTATTGCTACTGTCAACTGTTTCCAGTAAATTAGGCCTCTGAAATAATATTCTAGCAGTAACATTAATTCTTCGGTGTTTTTTGTGGATTTAAAAGTCTCGACTCATTCGATTTTCAATAACCAAAAAGTCTTTTAGACTCCAATTCAACGCGCATGCGTCCTGACAGCGTTGATTTATCGATTGTCGACGTCTCGGTATTTTGATTTCGATTATTGAACTCTTATACAGGCAATTTTATTGTAGTTTTTACTAAAATGAGCGCATCTAACGCGGGAATTGAATATTCCAACCTGAATAGGGCGGATCTCCAGTTAGAATAAATTTGCACAGTATCCGAGAGGAATAGAAATGCGAGCTGGAACCGTTCCAAGGAACGAATATCAAATCGTTAGCGTTGCTAGTGCCGTTTTGTAGCTGGAACTCTTTAATTGGACGCCATTTTCTTTTCCCGGGGTTATAAAAGGCATCCCTGCCGTGACCAGTCGTCATAACCCGTTGGAAATGATGGTTTCCGAACCATCTCTTTTATCTTGGGAAGATTAGATATCCCTGGTTGGCGTTGGGACCTCAGTGGTGAGGCCATTGCTCGATCCCCCTGGTCCACATCGATAATGGTAATAATTGCAACGCCTTTGCTTCTGATTGCTCCATTGCTGGAAGTGTGCATCGTCTACTCCGCTTCGCTTATTTTGGCTACTGCGCTTTTATTCAACGTGAGTAGGCGCTTTGTCCCCCCCCCCCCACTCTGTTATCATGGCCGCTCTGACTATCATGAATCAGTGAATAGTAAGTAAATGTGTGACTCATATGTTGAGTAATCTACCGACAGAGCCTTCTGATGAATGAATCCTGTTGGAAAAAGGTGTTTCGAGTAGCTTCAAGTGCTCTATTTCTGCCGGTTCTATCATTTCCAGTTCCATTGATAACACAACTCCGTTTCGATGGGTATATGATTCTGCCACCATCATTTGGACGAAATATTTTCTTCACAAAGTACATCAGAACGGAAATTCCCAGGAATCTCACTGAGTCACATGAGTAACCGTGAAGATAGGATTAATATTGATTGAGTTGTCAGTGTTGCCAACATAATATTGTAACGATTTATGTTCTTAGTAAATAATTTATTAACAATCGTTCACGTGAGTACATACACTGTTCACATTCGCGCACTTACACAATGACAGAATCACAATACACGGTTGTAACGCGGTTGTCGCACTATTTATAACGCGGCACAATTTATAACCCGAAGCGTCTATATCCGGACTCCGAATTGAACTGAACTGCACGGCATTTCTGGGCCCGTTTTATACCTGCTGGCTAGCCGAGAACGTTCTGGAACGAACGGGGAGGTTCCCGAATGTTCGAGACCCTTAATCCTCCACAGGTCGTTGACCTTGCGACGCCAGCAGCCCATTTGACCGGCGCCGGTGCGAGCTCGCAACAATATGTTTCAGATATTATCTGAAAAAAGCTAGAGAACAGTTGTAGAAGATTACAGATTCAACCAAGAAAGGTTATTTGAGTGTTACGTGTCTATATGCCAATCAAATCACTATTGATGAGGTAGTGAAACTGTTGGAACTGCTTCAGTTGGCTGCAATTTTCTTCACATTTTCCCTTTCTTTTTCAAGTATTGCGGCGAGAAAGAAACTAAGGCCACTATCACCTTATTGTCACTGTTTATCACCTGTTGGACACTAAAGGTGAACTGGGTGGACAAAATTGGCTTTTATAATGGTCGCTCAGAGCTCAATTACACAGAAAACATTGAATCTGCCTTACTCCCATGTTATTGCATGATTTCCCTTGAGATCTAGCAAAGTAGAGGATCAACTGAGGATGACTCCACACTCGTCACTATGCACCCTCGAGAATTGTGCTGGATTGGACAGGGGGTGTGGTTTCTAGAACCAGTCCTCACCACCTTGAAGCATCTCTCTGTTTTTTAACATCATTGCAGTTGATGGTAAATGAACATGAATACAATCCTCAATAAATAAATTTTTCTTCTCCATTGAAAAATAGGCAGCAGGAATTTGCTGAATGTTTTAGTTGTTCTTGAACAATTTCTAGTGTAGACAGCAGTGATAACACTGTTTATTTGAGCGTCGCCAAACATTGTTGTTTCCCTGTTTACAACGCTGCCTAAAACTAGGTAGAGTTTGCTAGCTTACGACAGTCTAGGTTGCTGTGTATAGTGAGTTATTTTTGGAAGGTAAAGAATGAGATGGGATCATTTTAATTTTATTCAAGTGATTAGAGCTTGTCATAATAATTTTCCCTAGAAAAGCTTCGCTCGTTAGTCGTCTTATACGTACATTTTGCTTTTTAATAACAAGTAATAAATCACCTTCGCTTGTAATCTTGGTGATAACACAAGGACGATGAAAGTCCTGATTATTCACGAGCTCATCAGGTCATCACACCTACGTCGACTTTGGCCTCGAGGCTTCTTTTAGATTCGATATAACGTTCAGACGAAATCTAATTACCCTTTTGCTTATCGTAATCAAATCCTCAAAAAGCGTGTGCCGAGCAATCAGCGATAACCGGTTGATGAGTTGGTTTAGTGTCACACACAAAATGCTATTTCCGTCCGCCGCATTTCAATTGCTCCGGCTCGAAACTATTTTCGTTCTCCCATCGGAGTCTATAGATAACTGTATGATTTATTAGTCACTGTTCCTTCGGCGACAATATTTCAAGTTGAGGTGGGAATTTAGCGAAGGGCAACTGGGCACTTTCCAGTAAAAACTTCCTGCGCCTATTTGTGCTCAGGGATTTTGTGTATTTTTCTCGAGAAATCGCTTTTTGGGATCGTAGTTTTTATCGTTATTCCCGTGTTGCCTCTCGTTATAGATTTATTTCTCTTTCATTTAGCTCAGTCTGGGGAATTTCATCAGGGATAGACAGTATGCATGAAGCTAGATGATTGTGGTTGCTGGTTAGCCTCTCACTTCAGCTCTTGTTGGATTGGAGTCTCCACGTCGTAGTAGAAGTGTTCGAAATATGATAGTCGTCAATGATGAACAGTTGGCTTCCGTTGCCTCTTGGATTCCTTGTGAGGAACCTCATTGGCAATCACGTATTCAGACGCCCACGCGAGCACATCCGCATACTGTCCATTGTATCTTCTGCCGTTCTTTATGAAAATCTTCCTCCCAAATCAATTTTCCTGGTATCCTTGCATTGGTGGTCAATTCGAAAAAAGATTAATCTTTTCTAATTCACATAATGAAAACATGCAAGAAGCTATGGGGATGCCCTAATTATGTGAAAAGAATTAACAATGCATGGATTTATTACTTGAATGCTGAATAGTGGTGTGGTTTAGGCTGCAGGGAATTCCAGAATTCTGTCTAACGCTTCCAATTTCGGCAATTGCAATATTATAATTATCTCTAAACTGCACAAATTCAAAAACATTCAGGATGAGGAAAGAAAAGGTCATGGAGGTGGGGGACTCAATAGATTGAGGTCAGGTTGTCAACCAAACTGGGCCAACTACAAGGGTCATTTGAAAGGTTTGACTCATATTTGATGACAACTTATCATAGGCCATTGTTTGTGCGTGAATAACATTTATTCTGGTGGGTGAAGCCGGAGAGAAGAAGCAATGTATAGTTTTTTTTTTGACAGCGTATTGTTCTGACTCAGTGTTGTTGGTAACCTTACCCTCCAAGTCAGTAGATGAATTGATTGACGTCAACCACTTTAACCTACTTCAACTTTCGTGCGTAATGTTGTACCACACATTCTTCTTGATTGAATATGAAAAAGTTGAAATGAAGTAACACCCTGTGTAAAGAATATTATAGCTTGTGCGTGCAATGAACCAGACAAAAGTAGCTTCATCCAAAAATTGTTTAAAAGAGTTGCAAAACTGCATGATGAAAAAATTGTTGTTGATAGGATTCAGCATGACTGGAATTTAATGGACGTTTTGGTTCTAGAGTATGGTTGAGAGTAAACTTTAATCTTCTGCTGGTTTTTTCTGAAGACGAGATTGCTGAACCAACTGTTAAACATGAGCGCTCTGTGCCCCAGAAAATTCTTCTGACAAATGTTTGCTGTCCCTACCATTTCCTATATTATTATTATTGTTACTACGGCTCTGCAGCAGTTAGCTGTCAGAAGAATCTGATTTGCAGTATAAACTCCAAGATGGTAGATTTTGGTTGGTCACTTCCAAGAGTCCAAACGAAGACAGAGGCGTTGGTTCTTATACCATCCTGGCTAATTATTGAGTGATGCTAGTCAATGGGACAAATCCAGACGTACTCTCCAGACTAATGCCAGGTTGGACAGGTGTGCCAAGGTTTTTAGAACAACTCCCAACCTTTGTAGGGATCTCTGTAGTATTTTCTTTGTATCAACATAGACTAAACATTGACATCAATAAAAGGAGAATTTACCATGTGCCCTGTATTCTCCATAATGTCAGCACCTTTCTGGTGCAACACTGAAACCAGCACGTTCATTTGGCGTGTCTTTACAGTCATTCAAGTTTATTCACTGGCCAAAATACGTCAATTTCACGAGTCTCCTGACTGGATGGATCTGCGGTTTTAGGTCGACGGTCTTCCAAGTGCGTTATGCTCCTCTCGTTCCAATTGTCTTTCACAAAAGGCGCTAATTTTAGGTCGTTTTACGTCTGTCACGTTCCTCTCGAGAGAACATTTCATTTTGGACGTTGAATAATTGAGAATTCCACACTAGCTCGGGTGAGGACTGCGCTGTGATTAGTTCTTCAGGCCTATGCCGCTATCATTCCACCTTGTGCTTTCGACACGACGATAGTGTGCCAGTCAGTTCTCGACAAATAGACGTACTGATTACGCCGTGTTATCGTAAAACCGATGAACTCACTGTGACGTCCAACCTTGGGAACATCCTGATCCCCACCCAGTAAAACATCTGTTTATGACGCACGGTATCCTTATGAGATGAGTGTCGTATTAATGAGTGGGACGGGGAAGAAGAGCGTTCTTCGAGCTGAATGTACGATGTTATACCTACATTGGGATATTTATCCGAGGTCTAAGGGACGTTCGAACCGAGCACTCAAGCCTTGAGAAAACACGACTGTGCCTCCTGGGCTACCTGGGGATCATAGAAAATTCATATACTTACAGAGTAGTCTATTGTTGAGTCGCTTAAACAGCTGCGTCCTCTTTGGTTGGCCTTCAACTTGGAAGATTGACATGGTGGAACATTATGTGCGGACTTTCCTGCCAACTCTCGTTGGAGCTGATTGTTAACTAAATTCCTTTGACGGTTGACATGTGTTGTTAGTGAAACAAAAACACCTTTTTTGCTCCAAAATAAAAGTTTTGCTCGTACTTCACGCTTCAGATCCTTTTGAACAAGGTCTTGGTTTCCTCTCCTGTCTGGCCACAGATCCTTGCCGCAGGGATGACTTCCATAGTTGTGATACAATTGCAACTCAATTCCTAGGGTTATTGGCTTAGCTGTTGAAAGTTTACTATAAGATCTAGCGATTTGGCAGAGACCTGAGCCAGGGGTGAAGATTACGATTAAAGGTTACGATAGAAGATTTTCAGATACATGAGAAAGAAATATGAGGAATTCGGACAGTTAGGTAATAGTTAGGTGGCGATGGCCTAATCATGTGTAAAACGACATTGTGCACTGGTGACCGATCGAGTATAGCCATGTACCATGGTGTCCCATGTAGTCATGTAGAAATGGTTTCCTCATGTTGATGTGGTAGACCGTAGGGGGAGTAACCTTCTGGAAGGGTTAGAGTGATGCGACACTCCTGGATGTGTCAGTATGTGTATTTTCCTTTAGAATCCATTTATTTTACACGGAGATTTGAATTTTTTGACTCAACTAGAAGATTTCAAGTTGATTCAGCCTTCCCCTCAATTCACAAAATGAAATATTCAATCATTCAAACCATCTTCTCTTCCAGGATAATCAATGAAGGGTTAATAGAATTGCACTTGAGCCAGTTATTTGTCCAAATTACATGTCATTATTGCAGTCTCCCAGCGATATCATATATCTACTAGTCAACTTTGGGGCGCCGAATAATTATTGTGATTGAAGATGCTGTTTAATCAGTTTTAATTGCGAAGTCGTCAGACACGAGTGCGGAAACATTTCATTCCATTGATACTTTCGCCATATTTCACGAATTGAAGAGGGTTTGATTGGGGATGATCAATGATTAAATCATGCCATTTATTCTCGTTAATAATCGAAATCACTGATAGAAATCGGTCCACTCAGCAGAAAGTATAGCAGTCGAACTCATTTCTTTCGTACTGTATAACTTGCTGATAAAAAGTGTTCCTTCTTTAATCGCTATTGTTCAGCTTTTGTTAATAATTTAGGGGAATAACGTAAACTTTGACGCTACAATATGCGTTAATGATGATGTAAGTACGCTTATCAAGAATTTTCTGCCTTGAACACCATTGTATTTTATGGCAATGAAAGCCATCGCCGCCAAAAGTGAACTGACCTAAATTTCTCATCTTTCCCTTTCATGTATCTAAAACTCTTCAATTTGTTTGCCCATGAATTGCATGAAAATGAATCAACTTCTGCAAACCAGGTGTGTGAGGATATTTTTGAGAGTGTTTGAAGGATAATTTTTCTCAAAAACAGCTGAAATAGACTTCATCAGCCACTTTTCTGTAATAACTTATTTTTTATTATTTAGTTTTCTTAGTTTTTTTTTTTTAGTTAGCATCTCTGATTATTTGTTTCATGGAAGAGAATTGGTAAAATTAAACAGAGTTGAATTCGCGTGTGGTAAAGTTGAGGGTTGACAGGGGGATGATGGTTTGAATGTTGGGTTATCGGCTTGTCATCGGTGGTGTCAAGTAAGTTGTTGAGGGCAGCGGTGGCCACCGTCCGCTGATCCTCCGCCCGGTAGCGAACACTTCCCCGCCCACCGTTCGCCCTCACCCGCCTCCGTCGCCCCCGTCCTCGGCGCGGTGTTCAATACTCCTCCCCCCACTTCGGACGGGGATCCGGGGGCGCGCCGAGTTCACCCTGCGCCGAAAGCCGGCGGAAATGGGGCCGCCCTTCGCCGCCAGAGCGCTCCTCCGTCACAGCGCTAACGTCCCCCGCATTGCGCTCGGTGGCTCAATGAAGAGGGTCGCAGGACTCGCGACGGAGCTCAGCTGAAACTAGCCAAATCTGCACCTACCCCCCTCCCCTTACCCATGAGCACCCTTACAGCCCTTATGACCTCGTGCTCGATCAAACACGATAATTCTTTTTAGCCCAAATCTTTTCTAGCCCTTCTGACCTAAACCTGTTGCCAAACGTCTAGAGAGTCCATGTCGTAGGAGATTTTAGAAGACAATTTCCACATTATCTTATTTCTCCACTTGAGAACGATCTAAATTTTGGAATAATCCTACATCCGATGTAGGTTATTTTTGTGGGACTTGTAGGAAGATTTAAATCTAAATTTTAAACTTGACAAAATTTAAATGAGTTTTTGAGATTTCTGGTACCTAGGCGTGAGGGGTTATCATGTCCACTAAATTTTGGACGCTGAATCGATTGGAATGAGCTTCTGTTCCAAAGAATAACCAACCCCTTTAAATAAATCTGCAGCGGTTTTTTTTATTTTTTATTTTATTTATTTATTTTTTTTTTTTTATTAGGTGTCCACTCTGGGGAGACCTCAAAGGTGATGCATTTCTACTTGAATGATTCACAATGTTGTTTATGTAATGTTAATCACTTGGTGGGCCTGCACTTTTCACACAATCCCCTCCGGGAAATGAACGATTTTCCCTGTCCTTGCCCGCTAAATACCGGAAACTCTGACTGCCCGATAACTGTTGCGATTTTGTGTTGAAAATGTTATTCTTGGGTTGGAAAATGAAATTTTCATTCCCGAAATGGGCTTGCGAGTTCGTCTTTCAGATGGAATCGTGCGATGCGGATCGCAGTGGGTGCCGTGGCGCTCGATTGTTCAATACACCATTTTGATATCTTCCCGTAGCATGAACATTTATGGGAATGTGAAAGCGATTCATCTGTTTTCCATGCACCTTCTCTGACGGTATCTTGATTCGAGTCAGACAAGAACTTCACGGGACGCTGTGCCAGGCACTCGGTCGAACTTGAGATGACCTCATGTTTGGGTCGAATCGTGATTTAGGTGCCCTTAAGTCGTGTGTCAAGATCTGTTTTGAGAATCGCAGTTAGTGTGCAGCACGCCAAGTCGCTCAACAAGCTGTTTTTCGGATAAGTTGGCTTCCTAACCCACATCGCGTTCGTCGGTGGATCAATACCTTGGCTCGAGTCGCGTGTCTGCAAACAAGCGGAACTGGAATTCGGTGCCAACCATGTTGATTCAAAAAAAAAAAAAAAAAGAAAATATTATTCGTTTTGAATGTTCAGCGAAGTGTTCTTGGGGCATCCCCTGGCCATTTATGGTCAGAAAAGATTTATGCTCCTGAAAAGATCCAAGTCTCGGGTCTCATTAACTCTTTTGCTTCCACGAAATCATTCTTTTGAGGGGAAAAAGTGTTCACTGGTCATGTCTGGTGAATTCCGCTCGAGCTCTCTAGGGTAATTAGGTAACCAAAAGAGATTGAAACGGAAACAAGTTTGAAATTTAGTTGCTCATGTTTTATAATATTCTTCTTGAGTCGTAGGTTTCCCACCAAAGCGAACGAATATAGGTCTCACACCCATCTTTGTATCTAAAATTTCCCTGTGACTTATTCAAGTCCCCTCCTCAGTTCTATTCAGATCAAAGAAGCTGTGTGGATTGGCAAACTTCATGTCATTATTCTGGATTGGAGGTGCTACTATAAGCGCAGAACCTTAGCTGGGTCTGAACGTTCTTCTGCACAGATTAGGGAATGCTTCAGTAAGATGAAATGAGGCTGGCAACGGCCAGGTGTTTTTGTATGTGATTATAGCAGTTTCTCAAGCTCGCGTGCATTAAGGGGCAACCAGTCAAAAATTCGTTGTTAGTTGAGCGAGCAAGCTTCATGAGCTGCTCACATAGCTTGGTATGCTAGCTTTGCTTGGAACGTTAGGTTCTAAAATCCTACGGCTAGTTAGTTACTTCCTCGATGGCTCCACTTCCTAATCTTTACTTCAGCGTTGACAAATCCCTCTTCGCCTCTCAACACACGCCAGTCTTGTGAAAACTCGCCAAAACCAACATTGAGATAGCGATACACTACAATCTCAAAAACCTCCCACGCGTGGTCGAATTACTTTCAAACGAGTGGCGACAAACTATTTCAGAACTGACGGTTCGGATCAATTCGTTGGTAGCAAATCACCCGTAAGCCGGCGCCTATTTTAATTATAAACACCGTGGAAGGCGTCTGCATGGAAGGACGTGTATTTTTAAAATACTCACCGTGCGAAGGCAAACGAGGGATGAAATCTGCCGTCAACGAACCTCACGATATTGTTGGCGGTGGAGTAGTTTTGTTTACTCGAAAGCGTAAAGACGCGCAAAAATAAATAAGTAAACACCGACCGCTGTTTTAACGCGTTTACACTCTTTTTTTTTCAATTTATATTTGTACAAACTTGGTGATTCTACAACCTGAATCGTGATTCTAATTAAAGAGGTGAACGCGGATTGAAAGATACGAATTGCGTGGAGTTCAATCATCAAATATCTCCTTTTTAATAAAAATGGTTTTTGGAGTTTAATTTTTTCAAATTACTGGCTCATTGTGGATCTTATGGTTTACAGTGTTTAGATAGAGCCTCTGCTATGTAGGAAGAGCACTTTGGAGGAAAGAACTGAAATTTGCTATTTCAGTTATGAAATTTTTGATATGCGCCAAATTATCGGTGTTTCTTCACTGAATTTCATACACATGAAATGAACCACTTCTTGTTTACCTATTGATCTATGAATATGGATTATACTGGATTTGATAATTGAACAACACTTAGTCACTTGAACGAATTATATTCTTGGATCTCAACAAGCTCACGACCAAAACCAGAAAGACGACGCCAAGCGTCAGTAGAGGGAGTAAACAAGGAGGCCTCGCAGTGTTGACAACTGCGAGGTGAACTTCATTATTTTGATATGACATTATAAAATAGTATTGCTTGTTGTTAATGTGAGAGTAATATTTCTTCTATATTTTCTTGAGGTTTCTCTTCTATCAAGACAGGTAGATCATATCTCAACGAAGTAAGGATATCAGTAGTTGATTCTCCTCCCGCTAGGTAGGTAGTTGGTGCAGGGAGCAATTTGAGCTGTCCCGAGTGGTCAAATATTTAACGATATAAAATACACACAGGTCACAGGAGGCGCAAAAAAAAAAAAAAAAAAAAAAAAAAAAAAAAACTAAGGGGTTTGGGGCCAGTTGGGAGGGGGGAGGGGTCTATTGAAATCCAAACCAGTTTTTGATCCTATACGCCTTCCAAAAATGTATGAATGTCAAAAGTTAGTACCTTTGAATGAGTTTTAAACTGAGAAATATTTATTTTTTTGTATATACTCGTACACTCCTCAATACCATACTGCATTTTTTTAAAGTTTTCATGAGATACGATGAAGCTGTTGATAATTTATTAATATGTTTTCCGGAAACCGACGGGACGGCCAAATAAGTAGTCTAAAATGGGACTGTCCAGGCCAGAACGGGATGATGGCCAGCCTACCCATTGCACAGGGGGGTTGATCGGCTCTTGCTATTAAGATGGAACTTGTAACCATACAGTTCTAAAGTTGTGCCTAAGTAGGAGCAGAGGATAAGCGACGTGGTGCCTATTTCGAGCATGTTCTTCATAGGTCTGGTTGGTCATTTGCCTAATGCCTGATCTTCAGCGAAGGTGATTGTGACGAGCGTGTGAGTCAGTGACTGGTACCAATCCCACATATGCCTCAAGTGGTGGCTGCAGGAGTGGCTGGATTGCCTGGCTCTCTGCTCCTGTACCCCACGTTGCTTCCAGCATACCAACTGTTATTATAGATCAGATTTTCCTCTCTGCATGCGCCTGAGTCTTATGCTTATTTGAAAGAACCAGAGCGAACTGGTCATCACGGTTGATTTCTCAAGGGCGTTCGAGTCCGTGAAGCATGCCTTGACATGGAGGAAACATGCACTCTGTTGGCAGATGATTATAATCTGAACTCTTCATCAATATAACAGAAGAAGTTTGAGGAAGATCCATTGTCCCCATTCATCTTCATTCTATTCATGTCTGACTTGGAGGCATACCTGAAATCTGGTTCCAGGATCACGCCTCATTCTATATGACACACCGTGGGCGTTAGGGCCAAAGCTCTGCACGGATTTCATTTATCCAAAATGTTCAATTTTCATCCTCTTTCTCCCGCCAGATGCTCCAAGATCTGATCTTTTGCACTTCATGTTTACAAGTGGCCGTAAAATGTCACCTAACAAATTGAGGGTTCTTTGGTAACTTTTCCAAACGTAGATGACGGCTCTCAGAAAAATGATCTCAAGTTTGAAGGCCGGACGTTATTCGATATACCCTCCGGTATTGCCAACTAAACCGCCTCTTGGAATTTCCGTCGAATTCCTCGAACGCTGGCGCGCCTGATTCGAACTTTATCGCCTATTTTTCCAATGTCCGGGAACCAACCGTCTGGTTAGTGATTGAGAATCATTTATTCTCGAACTTTTTTCCCTTCGAGCTTACGATAAGTTTTTTTCTTCTCTTGTTTGGACGTCTGCCATTGTCTAGACAACAAACAGAACCTTCCGACAAAGCTGAAGGTTCATCAACGTTCCATTTCGCATCTACTCGATCGAGTGTTAATAACCTTGGAACTGCTTCGCTACCAGTTCAGTTAGATCCGAATAAATTCGAGTATCAGTCTCTTGGCTTGTTTTGAAATGATTCATTTTGTTATAAAAATTCACATTTAATACGCTCAAGAAATTGTACTTAAAAATTGAATTTATTTGGGGAAAATTCCTCATTCTTAGATTGTCATCTTGGTGAATTGCAAAAGCAAAATACCGAAGCCAAACTATAAAAAATGTTTTATATAAACAGGATTCGATTACGATAAATTGATAGTAAGGGTCACTCCACATTTCTTCACTACTCTTTACAAAATAAAATGCTGTTTTCCCGAACTTTTTCCACCAAAAATTTCATTTTTTCCTCGCTTATTCATTATTTTGTGTTTCTTCTGTCCAGGCTGACCAACTTACCGAAGAACAAATAGCTGAATTCAAAGAGGCCTTCTCCCTTTTCGACAAGGATGGAGATGGCACCATCACCACCAAGGAATTGGGAACCGTCATGCGATCGCTCGGCCAGAATCCCACCGAAGCCGAATTACAAGACATGATCAATGAAGTCGACGCTGACGGTAAATAATTTTTACACAAATTTTGGTTTATATTCGGGCGATGATTGAACGATAAATTGTTGACCAAGTAAAATGTTACGATTATATTTTATCTTAGAAGGGGTTTTATGGGCACCAAATTCAAATTCGTTGTTACCGTTTTCGTTGTACTGAATTTTTACAACAAAATTTACGTTATTTTAGCGTAAATCCGACAAAAATCATTTCTTGGTAAGAATTTTGTCGAGTTCACGTTTTTTGTGTTGTGCCTTTATCAAGAAATGAATTTTCTTCGCCATTTTTCCTTTTACCATAAAATTAGTGACTGTAATATTCAAAAAGCAAAAGTGGGAACGATTATAAAAAAAAAGGTACTTGTCAATTAGAACCCCTCCCGAGGGTGACCTGTTTACTAGCACCGTAACCTTCCCGTTGGACAGCGATATATCGCACAGCGATATATACGATATATCGCAACGTAGCCTTTAGACTTTAACATATTTCAGAATTATTTATTTATTTCAACGGTAATAACCATTTATGAAGAGGATATAAAAATTTTCAGTTCAGAACCCGAAAGAGGTTTTGACAACAACAATGGACAACTGACAACAGCGTGGTAGCATAAACTAAAATTAACCGCTAACGTGGAGGTTATATATAGATCGATACATAGAAAATCGATTCATCACGCCATGTTTGGGATAGTTGGTTACCCTCGGGAGGGGGTCTAATATACAAGTACCAAAAAAAATTTCTGAAAAGATGTACAGTGTAACCTGACTAAAAAATTAAATGTGTATTCGTTAAAAATTACATAAATTTACTTTTGATAGTAAGTAGTTTTTGTAAAGTGTATCCAACTAGAGAAAATGATAGTTTATACAGGTTTTATGTTCTATACAATAAACAAAATTTATAAAATTTTGTATAGTTAACAAAAAATTCAGTTGAAAGTAGGCCAATAAAACTCAACTGGGTTTCTGCGGAATTTCGATGAGTTTAGAAGGATTTTGGGTCACGATGGAGATTAAATCAAGGATTATTGGATAGAAATTCCCTATAAATCTTGCTGAATTGGAACACTTTGAATTTTGTATGGGTAGTTTAGTAAATGCGATTGAAGTCAGGACTATGAATGGGCGTAGCCATTTCTGTTCCTTCCTAAACTTCTTCTGGAAGTCTGGCTCTGAAATTGTTAGAGGCAAGTCAAGGGAAAGTTTAGTTCTTGGTTGTTGATCCTTCAACTCGTCCTCATTTTCTTGAATTGAATAATGATGCCATTTTGTCTTTCCATCTAACCAAAACGTTTCTGTACCAACAAAATTGAACAGGTAACGGCACCATTGATTTCCCCGAGTTCCTCACTATGATGGCGAGGAAAATGAAGGACACGGATAGCGAGGAAGAGATCCGAGAGGCGTTCCGAGTGTTCGACAAAGACGGCAACGGTTTCATTTCGGCCGCCGAACTCCGGCACGTGATGACCAACCTGGGGGAGAAGTTGACTGACGAAGAAGTCGACGAAATGATCCGCGAAGCTGATATCGACGGCGACGGACAAGTCAACTACGAAGGTAGGAAGCAACACGTGATGATGTCCCCGAGCGACCTCCTCCCTCCAACTCCTTCGTAAATATCCTTCCCGTTGGCACTTGGATTTTGGTTCGGTTTGATCTGCTCGGGATAAGGGTCCAGGAACGTTCAATCCTCCAACAGTCTAGTATTGTACTATGTATTCAATACGTGCATACGAATTCAATCAGCGAAGGAACCTAAGAAGTACCTAATTACTCTGTTCATCTGGTTTCTCGATTTCTCACACATTTATGGGCAGCCAGAACCACTTCATCAATATCCATCCTTGTGGATCAGAGTCAGTCCATTCGACCCCTTGCAGCACTTGGAACGTTCAAAATCTCAACGCTCAAAACGTGATTCCGATTTTTTATCAATTGGCACGATAGAAACGCTGAGTATTTGCTGACCGCAGCTGCAACAACACTTCTTATCAATATCGGCCACGAGTGTTCCTATTTGGCTAGAAGTTTCGTCTATCGTCGAGCAATCCTGAGATATTTGGAGCCACATTTTAGAATAGTGTTTGGCGGTTATCGTTTTGATTTCATTTTTTAAAGAAATCTGTGAAACAATAGTTTCAACCTCTTATCCAATTATCTCCCAGTAGTTCCTCCAACCACTGTGGTTACAGTTTCCACTGGCAGGAAGAGCCAAATAGGTTTTGCCAGATATTGCGTTGTGTCTGGTTTTTGTAGCATCATCGCTGCAACCATTTTCAGCCAGGGCTACTCGATGCATATCCAAGGAAACCCTGCTCAAGATAATCTCACAAGGGATCATTTTTCTTCTAAAGCGCTCGATCAATATGCGTGCACGTGTGGTTACTGTTGATTGCCCTGCTACTGACTGCTAAAGTTTGTCCTTGGTGGGCTCTTATCGACAACAACAATTTAGGTTACAAACCCTACAAAAAGTAGGAAAGTCACTCTTTTCTACCTACTTTGACTTAAGATTGCCTTCTATTTGGCTTCCAGAGCTTTTCCAGTACCGCAAGATGGGTATGGATGGCATTAGCTCAACTCCTTAGATATTTTGGAAAACAATTTGTACTGCCTGACAACATTCCTTGAGTAATTCTGCTAATGAAGAGAAGCAAGTGAAGCGGGGAAAGATCCTGCAGACTTGTAAATTGGGCCCTGTTGCGCATAAATCATAACCTATAATCGTAGAACGAGTATTTGACAATCACAACAATCCAACGAGTTTAGTACTCATTTACCTCAAATCAACTGACCAATTCTAAGCTGAGTATTGTGTTCAGGTAAGCAGTTTCTATTTGCGCCACTAGCGCTAGCTGCGTCAAGAGATTGACTTACATTTTATAGAATCCAGTTGTGTCCAAACCATCTATTCATTAGTTCCCTTATACTCAAATAACTATGGTAAATAGATTGTGATCACCAAAAAGTTTGTAAAATTTAAATGAAATCTTTTCACTATTATCTATAGCACTACTTTCAAAATCATAAAAAATCCAATGCTCCAGATTCAGGCCCGTGAACTACAATCCTCTAAGCTCCTAAAAGTTCAGTAAGAGCAGGTAATATGTAATTATTGCAAGTGTATTGAGTCCATCATTTGGGTGGATATTAATTTTCACATATTGATACACTCTTCTTGTGTCCTGTATCTCTGGCTTATCAGCCTTTTCCACTGTTGTTTTCAATCCCCATCCCCTGTCTCCTGACAACTTATTGATGCTATCATAATCGCACATTGAACGCTTTTGAAGTTTGAACTCTAGGTGACATCACTTCTTCGAGATTAGTAATACGATTGTTTAGAGCGCAAATATCAATTTGAGAAAATTCTTGAAGGATTTATTGAGGGATTTTGGCGCGTGAGATACAATGCTCTCAGCATGGCGACCCCTCCTGATACGTAAATGTGACGTTATTTTGTGATGCAAAGTGTCGCTGCTCTCGGTTAATTATTCTTGTCTGGCGTGCCCTGGTTCTTGAGTGTCGATAACTGTCGATAATCCTCCCTTGAACTATAATGGAGTAGCCTTTCCTTTGAATAATGAAAAGTAAGTACATTAGGCCGATCTATCAATTAGTTGACCAAGAACCTCGCGGGTAGGACACAGTCTTGACGCTAGTTTGGATGAACCCGACCCCTTCCACCCTTCCTGGTTTTACTATTCATTCACCCTTAATTGTGTTGTAGTGGAATTGATTATGTTGTTCCTTCCTCCCCTTGACAACTAACTGTTTTTTCGAGATGCTTTGACATCTCGAAACAAAACGTGTTGATAGTACTCATATCAGTTTGTACATAAAACGTCAACCTAATTCTTCTCATCCGCCCTTGTATTTCACGTGCTTCGTGAGATGAACACTCCATCGGCCTTTGCGATATACTCGTAAATCGTTAAGTGCGTTATCGCCAAATAGGCTGCGGAATTTTCATACCACGAAGTTGGTTAACATAACTTGGTAACCCATCACTATCGTCTACCACGTCCATCATGTACTATTAAATGTTCTTACTGGAAGTGATTGCTCCTGTTTTTTAAGTGTGAGCTCTTTCCTTCGTCTTGTCTGATTAGATGGATGAATATCAGTGATATACTCGCCTGATCTCTCTGTACGTGTAGGGTTCGAGTGGTCGAAGTTTTGAAAGTCACAAGGGGAATACGGGGTTCTAAATTATAATTCCCTCTCACTTTGGTTTTTTTCTTTTTTCTTTCCTTTTCCCTTCTTTGCTTTCTTTTTTGCTAGTTCTTTATTTGATCATGACACGATGCTGTCTCTCCTTGCAGATTTCCATACTATTGCTCGAATAGTTTTCAACCGATGCTCGGTCAGTGAGACACGTATGCTTTAAAAGAATGTCATGTTAGTTGTGTTTGTTTACAACCGACACCGAATAGTTCACCAGCTCTTAGGGCATGAACCTTGCCCCCCTCCCATTTCCAGAAATCTGAATTAGTACCGTTACGTTCCTCACACCCCTGTCCCGTTTCTATATGAAAATTAAATTCCAATTTTCAAATTTATTCATCCTCCTTCTCAAAATTCCGATGTAGAACCAACACAAACTCCGGTTTGCACGTCATGACGGGATCAGTGCACTCCGATTCTCCCGTCACCTCATTCTTCGTTCATACTCGGCCCTAATCATTCCAGTTGATCATAGAATGATTTTTTTTCTCTTTCATCATTTCGGAACGCGTTTTATTGCGATATTTGACAAATGATTTCGAGTTTGTTGTGGTTCATTCTATAAATTTTTGAACGAGTCAAGTTCTATTGGAACCTGGTCCGCATGCCGTACTTAGCATCATGACCGAGCATGATACACCCATGATCTGACCCAACACTCTCCATAGTGAAACGAAATATTTATCGAGATCCTTGTCATATATTTATATTGTAAATTGTATTTTCGTTATAAAGTTGACATTGTGTGATTTTCTCGTATTACAATAATGGCCCATTTGGGTGCCAAGGGACTTTTTGGGACGTCTTTGGCTATGATAGTCAGTCATCGTTGAAGTATATTCTGTTCGCGTAAGGGTTGTTGGCGTCTATGAAGCGTTTTTGGCTTCAATGAAAAAGCAGATGTCAAATTTTGTATATTTTCATCTCCCATTTATTCCATCTCCAAGCCTAGAAAAGTAGTTGAAAATATAATTGTGTATTTTGAAAAATGGATCATTTTTCACTGAAATTCGGACGCTGAATTGATTAGAATGAGTCTCTATGCTTCTGGTCCGAGGAATAAGCAACCCCTGTGAACGAATTTGCAGAGTTTTGGTTGGTTATTCCTTGAATAATCAACCTATGTCTTCATGCAAAAAGTCAATCCCTCCAATTCGGACCCAAAATTTTTTTCTGTACGTTTCAAGGTATCTAGATCAAAATTAGCAAATGTCCGTCCGCCGTCCACGCCGACTTTGGTGGTAGAAATTATTCAAAAAATCCAAAATTTTGGTCAGGGCTCCGTTTATGGCTCTAGTTGGTCCTCGAAACTTTTGAACCCGATCGGACCAAATTTGGGTGAGGTAGGGGTCAAAATGTGTTTTTTGAAAAATGGATTTTCGATATTTTTGGCGATCTAGGCGAGTGGGGTATTATTTTCCACTAAATTTTAGACGCTGAATCCAATAAAATGGGTCCCATAACGATTGACACCCACTGGAAAAAGTTATGGGTCAAAATGGGTGCCTATCTACCCATTTCGAATGTGTTTTCGAGATTTCTGTAACCAAGGCCTGTGGGGTATCATTTTTCACTAAATTGTGGATCCTCAATCGATTGGAATGGGTCCGGGACCCGCCACACCCACTGCTCCATTTTCCCTATGTTGAAGAAATAAGTTTGTTTTTCGTTAGGAGCAGTTGAGGGAACGCCCTGAAGAGGGATTTCCTTCTCTCCTATCTTCAGTCACCTCTCACTAGCCTGCATTTTTTTTTTTTGCGACAAAAGATTTTTGCAGGTTATGCGCGATATTCTCGAATAATTTTTTGATTTTTTTTTTTTTCCTCCCCTCGACCGATTTACTCGGGCGTAGCGGGTTCGGGCACGTCCTGGAGGGTTCATTGTACCAGTTGCCGGTCGGGGCCTTGCGAAGGGGTTCGGCGCGCGCAAATCGATCCACATTTTCTAGGACGACCCTCCGCTCTCGGGACCTCGTTGTGTAGACTACGTTTTCAATCCTCATTAAACGCGTACCTTTTCCATCTCGCTTGGAATTGAAGGGAAAAGACAATGGAAGAGTGGAAAGAAAATTGCTTTCCAATTTCACTCCATAAGGTGTTGTTCGCTTCGACAACTGTGGTGCTGAAAAAATTTAGTTCACTCTTGGTTGAGAGCACCCTTCTTTCGATGACACGAACTCAGCTCTCCTGCAGTAGCCCCCACTCCTAAATTCTTATGTGCTTGAAACGCCTTTTCTGAAGTGAAACCCTACGATTGGCCTTCCGCCGCGCTTTCTCGTAAAGAATTAGTCGGCACGTTTTCTCTACCCGACATCAACGGCTATCGTAATCGCATTTACACCGTTCCAGGACACCGTAGAAGGGTGTCGATTAGTCCTTTGTCGACCCTTATGGAGTGCCTCCTTTTGATTCTGAACGGCAAGTTTTTCTTCGTCAGAATCTTGTCGCGCTCATCGAATTCATAACTTGCTATTTGAAATGTCAGGTTGAATAGTCACACTTGAAAAAAAAAAAACAAAAACAAGATAAACACGTTCAGAGCCGATGCCAAATACCGAGCGACATAGCCGAACCAATAATTAAGCAAATGACGCACGATGTGCGTCATGGCTCTTTTGGAGTTCTACACAGTCTCAGTCCCTTTCGAAGACTAGTTCCAAACTCTCGACTATGGATGAAAAATATAGTCCGACCTACCCTGAAAGTGGCGTTGAAACTGCCCGTTTGATTAATCTTGTGTATAATTCCATGTGTTTGGTGGAAACCCTCCGTGGGCTGTTGACGCTCTGGCTCAAACAAATGTGGTCCAAGCAGCAGCCTCTTCTCTTACTCTGACTAAGCGTGTAGAATTGATGATTCATTGAGTCCTTATCTCGCAGACTCGGACAAAACAGAAATTAGCCAAATTTTAGATAAGTCAGAGAGCGAAAAGAGGTCCATATCATGTTTGGAAGAACATTGGTGTTACGAAATTTCGGTGGTTCTGAAGTAAAATGAGAGGAAAAGTACTAATTTAGGATGACTAGGATGTACTAGTGCACAATAGGGTGAGGATATATGAGAATATAAACAGCCTACGACAGTGAAAGGGGTGAACAACACTGTACGCCCCCATCAAATGGAAATGAAGGTCTGGGCGTACAAAACAAGCAGCACCAAATGTGGGGGTATCAGTCAGCTGTCGCTCGACCTGTCCCAGGACGTAAGATTTGACATACTATCCCATGTTTGTCTGGCATGTGTGCTGCAAACTTCAAATCATTGCTGGGTCCGGTGGCAGCTTGAAAGATGCATACAATGGCGACTTTTTAACGTTTCATTCTGTCTCAACCTATTTCTACTTGGAATAGCAGTATGTACTGATGAAAGTACTGCAATCAGCAATACAGCAGCGCTTGATGATGAATGTTAACCAGTACAGGATCTTAATTAAAAGAGGCTGCTTCTTTCCAGAGTTTTTTACGAGAATGCAAATGAACGTAAAAAACGTTGCGTTCACCGAGCGAAAAAAAGAAACAGACCGTTTGAAAAGAGAAATGAAATCCGCAAAACAAAGTCAATTTTCCAAAGCTGGGAAAAAATGGAAAAAGGGCAAACCGTCCACAGCAACGACCGAAAATACGACCACTGTCACAGACACAACCGGAACTGCCCAATAACCCAAAATTACATATTTTTGAGTACATTTTTCCAAAAAACCTCAATTTGATTCAGTAAATTATACTGGCCTAAATGCATTTGGCAAGGCTAAGATTCAATTAGATTAAGGTTGATACCGAGAAGGGAGTGTCAGCCAAATTTACACATGAGTTGTCCAAAAGCCTTTAGAACCATACTGGTCAGAGGACATCCTCCTGCCTTCCAACTGGTGTATAACCTAGCGCCGGAAAACCTAGGGGTTGTCTTGCAAGATTGATAGGGCTTACTGAGGACATATTTGGTTGAATGAAGCAAATTCTCTAAAACTGTCCCAATTTTGAGCAACAAAGCTTGAAGCTGAGGCTAATGAAGTCATCTGCGTGTGAAATGGCTACAGCTCGTCTGGTGGCCATCTTTTGCCTGATTGGTTTTGTCCATTTGATCATGGAGCTCTGATTTGTAAGGAGGACTGGCAACCTAGGCATTTCACAATACCTTTTTGGGGGCGTTTTTCAATTTTTGTCAACATACGATTAGTCCAATAAAAGCCCATCAATTCTGAACCTTTTTCGAGAAAAAAAAAAAAAAAAAAAAACTCCTTTACTAGGACTTTTCTATTACACCTCTATATTATGCAGGAACATTTCTGAGCAGTGTTGGGAACAGATCTGCTACCTCGGAAATTAGCTGCGTGAAATGAAACCACACTCCAAAACTCCCCTCAACTACACCTTTATTCCCGATTCATCTTGAGCTATACCTCAAGAGGTTATCTTTCCATTTTCCCCTTTCACGCTATGAAGGCTTGTTCTTTCGTTTTTTATTTGTGCCTTTCATTCAGGGAATTTCTTTGAGTTGAGTTCAAGAAGGAAACTCAATCAATGGGAAAGCTTTCGATGCTTCTAAAGCACTCAGCTTCGTATTTTCATTTTTTTTATATATTTTTTTTTTGGGTTCTCTGTAGTTCATATTTTTTATGACATACATACCCGAAAGCACTAATTTGTAAATACTGTGCTGCTGCGTTATAATTTCATTTGTGAGTGTAGTAGAAAAACTACGTTATCATCCAAGACCACTGGTTATACAATTTGAAGAGCTCTCACTAATTGCACACAAGCTGAATTGTGGGATTACAGGAATTGAAGCAGTTCGTCTGGCCTTCCTGGCGAAGTTTTGAATTTTTCCGCCGTTGATATAAAGTTACGTAGTTGCTTATGACTGCTGCAACTGTGCAGCCTAAATGTGATGAGACTTCGCCGTAATTTAGGATCAATGGTGCATGTTTATTTTTTGTTTTTTTCAATTTCAGCATACTGTTGCATGAGACTACACACAGTAGGTAGTGAATACTTATACGAAATTATTGAATCAAGACGAGAAGAATATAATTTGTCTTGGGTAACGTGAATAACTTATTTGCAGTGAATCTTGATGTGTACAATATTTTCGTTCTTAATTTTTCAATAATGTAAAAATTGTTTTAAAAAAGGAGGAGAAATGCAGGAAACGTGTTGGTGAATGGTACAATTTTGACAAAAAATTATGCTGCCGATTCCTTCATGAAGCCAATTTGACCTGTATACTCCTAAATTCGTTACATGTACTGCTGAAAATTGAAGGAGGGACAAACAAGAACAATTGTAGAACTAATCTCATTTGCAACCCTGTATGAAAATAAAAAAAGGTTGAACAAATAGGAGAAACCCATTTTCTATGTGAAACTAGTCAACTCTTATGAAAAAATGAAACTTGACACCACTTTACATTAACATGTCTGCCAATTATTTTGTCAATTAGTCCTTTTCCACCGTCATTCGTTGTAACGAAAATTCTCCTTGTTACCTTTTCCGCCCTCAGTACTGTACATAATGATGAGCAACACGTTTAACTGAAAGTTGTGTCTGATGTGGTGGTCTGAGTCAGTCCTGGACTGCTTATTAAGTTGTCAACCCACTCATTCACTCTCTGCCTGCTTTGTTTGTTTACCTGACAACAGCAGAGGCTTGGGTGGCACTAAGTGAGATTAAAATTTGAGGACAGATAATATGTATAATCAAGGGCAGTGACTGTGGAGTAAAAAATCATAACAACACAAGGTGCTTATTGCGAGCATGCCTTTGGAGAAAGTCATTCTCCTTTCAGTGTTTGCCATGGTTTAACCTAATTTAATATAGTTCAATGCCATAACATCCTAGTGTGTTCCAACCTCGGGTTGAAACTTATATGTATGATTGAATTGGAAGCAATCTGAGATGGAATCAGCTCAGGGCTGTCACTACCTCCAGGTGTATTTAGTAGTGGGAACCAGCACCATTAACTGTCTGCCATATTTCTGAACATCTTTCATATAAGGGTACAAGGTATTGATACGCCTGATTCTCTTTTTCTACATTTATCCTGGACAGTTTTTGTTGTGGACTATGTCTAGGCAGCTGTCTCCTAATCTGGAGCTCTCCAAATTGTTTTGAGAATGTCCAGACAAAGCTAACTAAGCCACTTCCAAACTGGTTGTCTTGGCACACTTGAAATAAAAAACTCTGGAAACACCTATACAGGACCCATAGAAACTTGCAGAAATCATTCATGAGCTTTATTTTATACCCTACTTGGGCAGAAATCAAGTGGCCAGCACTTACAATGATCCCAGTTTGGCACCCAGGCAGAAAAGTGTATCAGGTACCTCTAGGAAGGATAGCGTTGGCTTGGAACCAATTGGCTGTAAAGGTGGCCATGACAATCAATTGGTTCTCTTAATAGCTGAAGAAAGGAGGGTTGAACCTTAGGTCCCTACCTGTGCGCATTACCTTATTTCATGGAGGTGTTGTCCATAATATTGGTCATAATAGCCTTCAAGAAATAACAACTGACAGTGTTAACTGTTGCCACCTGCTAGAAAATATCCGTAGGAGTCCGTTTGAAAACTATAGAAATCGTGCCCTCAGCCATTTTCAGTGCATCAGGATGAGTTTGCATTCAAACCCCCCCTCCAAAATCCACTTCTGTGATGCGGCACCTTTTCAATAAATTACAAACTACATTCAACCCGTACTCTTTGTTTTTGGGGGTTCTTCAGGAATCAGCGTAGATTTATCACTCTTCTTCTTTGGATGGTGTTACGGTTTTCTTTTTTTGTGTGCGCCTTTAGAAATCCAAAAGGAGAAGCTTTCAAACGTTGACTATCTTTTTTGCGTCACACGTGTTGGTTGACAAGCACTTGGTGTATGGTGGGAATAATGTTTAACAAAAAGCGTTTACGTTGACTACAATTTACTTCCTTCAGTATACATGTATTTATTGAAGAAAAAAAAATATTTCGTTTTATTTATTGGAAATTATTTTGTCTTATTTTTGAAGTAATCCCCAACGTTCCTTTCGTTGTTTCTTGTGTTTCAGAATTTGTAACCATGATGACATCGAAGTGAATTGGTTACAAAATTGAATATATCATGCGAATTGCATTTTCTGCTTTCCATGTGAGAAAAACCACTGGCAACCTGGCAACCGCCTTACCACTATTGAACAATCAGTGGGCTTTGATGTTTTAAGTGGTACATAATAAGTGAATGCAACGTTCTAACATAAAAAAATATCTGTAAATTTTTGTAAAAAAAAAAGCAAAAAAAAAAGTAATTTAGAGTACTGTTATATTTTGTGTGGTATTTATCTTTTATTTAGCTATGAAAATCAGACATACTTACTTTGAATCATTCATTTTTTTTGCTATTTTTTTTCCTTGTGAAATTTATTTTCCTTATTGGAATTACACGTCCCTAATATCGTTGTAGGGAAAATTGTATTTTCATTGTAACAGAAGTGGACTAACCGTTATATCCAATGATAGACAAAATTCACTATTTCCCATTTACTTAGTGGCTAATTAGATAAAAACCTTAATCACATTCCTGTTTCCGTTTTCACCTGAATAATATTGTCTTTTATTGTCCTACTCCATTTTGTTCGTTTGTATTTCAAAAGACATTATTAAATCTTTTTTCCCGTTTAATTTCGTTTTATTTCGTTTATTCACGTTAGTCGCCTTGGTGATGTTCCACGCCCTTCCCGCGTTCATTTGCCGAGTTTTATCGCCTTTCTAATCGCACCGTTAACATCCTCTCCTTGGTATCCCCTTCCCACCCTTGGGTGTTCGCTTGTGTCACGAAATGAGCAAAATGATTTCGTTGACTTTTTTTTAAAATTTTTTTGGGTTAATTTATGAAGAAAAATCGTCCACGTGACGAATTTCTTCAATTCGACGATTCATTTAAAAAAAAAAAAAGGAGAAGGCCTCCTTTTTTCCGTATCTCAAGTATCGTTTGTGTATAATAGAGCATACAATATTCACTTTTGAGAATTCTATACATTGTATTCATAGGTATATCAAACTTAAAAAAAAAAAACACAAATTACGAGTAATTCACTTGAGTAGGTCTCCATTATTTAAACAAAAAATATATGTCTTCTTGAATACCTATAAAAACTAATATTAGTAAGTTCAAAACTTTTTCTCGGTGTTGTATTTTATAAAGTGTTTACTGTGGCAACTCATTATTCACAATTCTGCCCTTTCCCTTCTAATTTTTTTTCCGCCTTTCTTTAGAATGTGCCTCTTATCGTCAAGCAGAATATTACGTCTGTCTATGCTCATAGGTCGTACCTACTATTTAAAGGATAAAGAAAACTAAAAAAAATATGAGAAAAATTAACCTTTTCTTCCTGTACTGATTTTACTCATCTTAATTTCGATTGATTTTTTTTTTTTAAATTTATGAAGAAAACAATTTTTTTTTAATCTCTGAAAAATGGTCAACTTGGGTTAAACGAACGAGTGTTATTTATAATAAGCGATATGATAGCGAGTTTTTCCCCGTTGAAAACGAGGAAGGCTCATTATGGCTAGGAAAAGAACACAATTTATCGATGGTTAATTTTACCTTAAGGTAGATTAGCGTTATAACTGGAACACTGTTATTTTTAAATTAAATCGAAATTGTCAAATACCGTCAAATTTCCATTCGTTTTTTTCATCTTTCGCTTTCTCTTCTCCTTCTATTCCTTACAACCTGAAAGCAAAGCTTGAAGGATCTTTATTATTTTTTCTTCATAAATATTTGTGCGTTTTTTATTTGATGAAGGGAATTGAGAAAAACTGATCTTTTGAGGCGAGCACAATTTTGAAAAAAGAAATTGTTTTTTTGCGAAAGCGTGTGGGAGCTGTGAACCGTGACACAACTCTTGACTTACTGACTGTTATGAGACTGAATATCCACATAGTTTGCGGCTACCAAGATGCTGAATTAGTTTGGTGTCTTGGAATGACGAAGGTTTTGCCAGGTAAATGATCACTGGTATTTGGAAGTCCTTCAACGCGGCATTTCGGCCTCACTACCTCGAATATTCACCCTGCAATTCACTTATAGCCTGACTCTATATCCCCTCTACCATATAATAATTTCAATTTTAATCTTATTCTCGAAAAAAAAACCTTTTTCCCAGCATCCTACATACTTTTCCACGATATAACTCATTTCAAACTTATTTGTCGTACCTCAACTCTTAGAAGACCTAGCTTTTGGATTGCTCTCTTTCTATCTTATCACGTTAAATCCTCGATACTTTTTCTGGGGGGACATTGTAATCGACCGCCTTTCCCCCCCACCTAGGCATCTTATCGGCAGCAGCTTGGTAAATTATACGTGAAAAGAATGTAATCTGATCGATTTAAACGATCCTAATTATAAACAATTCAAATCCAGAAAAAAATAAATATATAATTTGGAGAAAAAAATTACCCTCTCGTGATTCTAGAATTACATAACTTACCTCTGCTCTTCATTAAAATTGTCCTCAAGCTGTCACTGAAATGATTAGCCAAAATAACAATTCAACACAGTAGACATTTTATTGTATAAAACACGTTTTAAGAACCTATTTGCAACATGATTACTTACAACATGATTATGGCCTACGTGTTAAGGATAATTAGGACGACATAATTTTAGGAAGGTATCGTTATTTACCTTCGAACGAAAATCGAAACGGGGCATCGTTAATTATTTCGATCAATGAAATTTTATCGTTGATAACCCACTCAAATAACCAATGTTTAGCCAGATATATACCTACGTATCACGTAACCTGTCGTAAATGATTTATAAAATTCCGAGTACGAAGTTACATATAGAATTTCTTAAAACCTGAAGAACGCACTGTTTTGTTTTTTTAAATTTACCGTGTTTGGCGATGAGAATCCCACCTTTCACCGATAAAGTTGAATTTTATTAACGATTATCGGGTAGGTTGAAATAATCGTGTGTTGAAGTACCTATGAAATTTCGCAACCTTTCATTCGTTATAGAGAGCGGCGAAACAAAATCTATACCTACCTACCTAACTAAATCAAAATGAGATTCACAGTTGAAACAGATTTATTCTGATGAATCCGAAAAAAGAGTAATATACGTATAAATACATTATCATTGTTATTGTTGAGAATCATACAAAAGTTGCATTTGGTTGCTTTCAGAAGGAAAAAAAGATTATAATCACATCTTCCTCACATGCAATGAGAATCTAAATGCAATTGCGACCCTTATCGATGTTGATACCTTATTAGATGCTGTGTTTCATCTGTTATTAGGTTTGTATGAATTGTTATTTCAACAAACGTATTATATATTCATACATCTGCGTATTATGTGTTCCGATTGTTTTTCATTACATTAATTTTAAAAAGTGTTGAGAACGTTTATGGAAGTGGTATTTTTTCCTGAACCGGACATTCCTTTTTTTATGTCGGAGGGTTCACATTTTGACATGGATTTGTGCATTCTGATGGGAAACGCACAAGCTGGGTTGGGTGAAAGTAATGTTCCAAATCACCGGGCTATTTGTACTGCGTCATTCAATCGATTAATTAATGAAATTTCACGAATATTTCGATATACCATTACACAATATAATTACGTTTGTGCAGGAAAGTGGTGCTCACAGAGACTCAAAATGGGGGAGTTATTTACTTATTTTTCAGCTATTTTGAACAGAAACTCGAAGGGCACAACTTAATGAGAAAAACGCGGGTAGGACTGCTCGTTATGGTAACAAAAATGAGATCATCTTGCAAATAGACCGAAAAAAATCACCTGAGGCGGATTAATTAAGTAAAATCAAACCTCCCAGCTTCAACATCGGGTGTCCAATTCTTCGTGATATTAATTATTCCACGTTCGATTTTGATCTAAACATGGTCGTCCCCGCTTTGCAAGTAAGAACATGGTCAATACCATTTTACAGTATTGGTTGGAACGGAAGAAGTATCTGAAATGCCCGATATTTGTGAAAGAGATGGAGAAAAATACTTACGCAGTAATGAAACTCAACTTTATTTTACACAGGAAATTAACTGAAATAAAATTTAAATAAATTCACAACTTCGGCTACTTGACCAAAATTCTAACTTCTGTCATCCCAAATTTTGATCGCTTTTTATTTTCAACGGTCGCTTGCAAGGTAGTGCAAACTTTTTTTACAACAAACCTTTACCCAGAGCAGGTCTCAGCTTGGAAAAACGTAGGAGAGTAGGTACATTTTTTATAAAATACAATTAGATGCCTTCCTACGGAGGCAGCGTTATGAGATGTCCAGGCTGTAGGCCTACATATTTGCGCTTCGAGAACTACAAATATTTTCCCAGGCTTTCAGGTTCCAGGCATGAAACGTCGAAACCTTCCAAAATAGAACCAACAATCGGCTGTTTGACGTTATTGAATTATTGGTACAAATTTATTATTGATAAACTTAACTAGACTCTAGACCGAAGGTAAGTAAGTTGCTCTTTCACTACGTTAGGTACTTATGCTGTACTCACAGGTATGTTCCAGAAAATCGACTTGGAACTTGATGAGGTGCGATATAAATTCTCTAGGACGGTTAACATTAACAGGGTCACCTCTTAAAACGATGCAGAACGTGTTTCTATGGGGATTTTTACTGTTCGTTCGGTAAGACTAGCACTCACTAACCCACCAGTCATCAGAACTATTTAAGGTTCAGTCTGTCAGATCAACCTCGTCAAACTCACGTTCTCCTTTCGAACCACGGCTCCCTTTAGTCGACGATCGTCGTCATTTCTTTCCATGGCCGAACAGCACATAGGCAAGGTACATCAGGAGCTCTACGTTGACGTACTTTTGGAGATCAACAGCCTTCGACGGTTTTTTGACGGCTTTCGAGCCTCTCCTTGAGATGGTTGAGCGGATAGCAAATGACTCCCGAGAAGAGAAGAAGCCCTCCGGAAAGGTAGAAGGGAATATCGTAGCTTCCAGTCAAGTCGAGAAACACCCCTGGAACGTGAGATACAGGGCAGGTGAGTAAATTCATTTCATCGTTACATTCTAGCTGCGTCACATCACTTGGCTCACTGTCGATGATTGGAAAAACCTGTCAATTTCATACTGCGTATTTGTAACATCTGCATCGAACGTCACTAATATTGATTCCATTCAACGATTTAGCGGTTGGTAAATATTAAGGAGGATTCGGAGTCAGCTAGCTGTTATGGGGATAACACCCATAAATTGTAGAACAGTCAACCGAGAAGAGCTACAAGTCAAGAAGAGCTACACTACCCTTTCACCCTTAAGCGAAGTACGTGATTTCAGGAGGCTGCTGATGACTTCCTACTAAATACGTCACCAAAATCAGAAAGTAAGCAAGAAAAGGAACTTACCCAATGAGGAGGCTCACAAAAGTAGAGAGGAAACGGTTATTTAAAAATTATGAATTATTATAAAGACTCAAAATCGTAACAATAAATAGTTGAGACGTTAGGTAATAGTTAGGTAATAACTAAATACATTTGTAATTATTAATTGTAAATTAAAACCTAAATTTCATATCCTCTAGGGATGATATTTTCAATAATTGTTTCAAAGATTCTATCCCAATGTACGTGATCTTAATATTTTCATTTTACTGCTTGGGAAGGTACAGTCAATGAAAAGGAGGAAGATCTCCGTCAGAATATAATTACTCTGACGAACTGATGTTGAGGGTAACCTACAAAAATAATTAAAGATACAATACTTACGTACACCATCTTTTGAGAAGACGCGTAAAGAACAAAAAAGTGAAGATATGGCGTTAAAAATGTTGAAGGAATTCAATTCTAGTGTGTGAGTGGGCGATATTCAACGTTCATGTTAGGTTAACAAAGTGTGCAGTATTGCTGCGTATTTTGATTGGAGGTGATTTTTGGTTGGTTATTTCTTGAATAATCAACCTATGTTTTTATTTATTATATCCCACACGGGTTTAGTTTTAGGTACATGTGAGGACATCAGTGTGAATAGAAGATTTAGGTAGAGAAAAGATATTTAAAAAAATCTGCAAATTCTTACACTGGTTATTCCTCGAATGGGGGAAACAGTGGGTGTGGCGGGTCCCAGACCCATTCCAATCGATTCAGGGTCCAAAATTTAGTGGAAAATGATACCCCACACGCCTAGGCACCAGAAATCCTGACACATACAAAATGGGTGGATACATACCCATTTTGACCCATAACTTCTTCCGGTGGGTGCCAATCGTTCTGGGACACACATCATTGAATTCAGCGTCCAAAATTTAGTGGAAAATGAAACCCCACACGCCTAGGTAGCAGAAATCCCGAAAACACATAATCAAAATGGGTAATAAATATCCAATTTGACCCATAACTTCTTCCAGTGGGTGTCGATCGTTCTGGAACCCATTTTATTGGATTCAGCGACCAAAATTTAGTGAAATATGATACCCCACACGCCTAGGCACCAGAAATCCTGACACATACGAAATGGATGGATACATACACATTTTGACTCATAACTTCTTCCAGTGGGTGCCAATCGTTCTGGGACACACATCATTGAATTCAGCGTCCAAAATTTAGTGGGAAATGATACCCCACACGCCTAGGTACCAGAAATCCCGAAAACACATATTCAAAATGGGTAATATATACCCAATTTGACCCATAACTTCTTCCTGTGGGTGCCAATAGTTCTGGGACCCATTTTATTGGATTCAGCGTCCAAACTTTAGTGGAAAACTATACCCCACACGCCTAGGTAGCAGAAATCCCGAAAACACATATTCAAAATGGGTAATAAATACCCAATTTGACCCATAACTTCTTCCAGTGGGTGCCGATCGTTCTGGGACACACATCATTGAATTCAGCGTCCAAAATTTAGTGGGAAATGATACCCCACACGCCTAGGTACCAGAAATCCCGAAAACACATATTCAAAATGGGTAATATATACCCAATTTGACCCATAACTTCTTCCTGTGGGTGCCAATCGTTCTGGGACCCATTTTATTGGATTCAGCGTCCAAACTTTAGTGGAAAACTATACCCCACACGCCTAGGTAGCAGAAATCCCGAAAACACATATTCAAAATGGGTAATAAATACCCAATTTGACCCATAACTTCTTCCAGTGGGTGCCGATCGTTCTGGGACACACACCATTGAATTCAGCGTCCAAAATTTAGTGGGAAATGATACCCCACACGCCTAGGTACCAGAAATCCCGAAAACACATATTCAAAATGGGTAATAAATACCCAATTTGACCCATAACTTCTTCCAGTGGGTGCCAATCGTTCTGGGACCCATTTTATTGGATTCAGCGTCCAAACTTTAGTGGAAAACTATACCCCACACGCCTAGGTAGCAGAAATCCCGAAAACACATATTCAAAATGGGTAATAAATACCCAATTTGACCCATTACTTCCTCCAGTGGGTGCCAACCGTTCTGGGAGCCGTTTAATTGGATTCAGCGTCCAAAATTTAGTGGAAAATGACACCCTACTCGCCTAGATCGCCCAAAATCTCGAAAATCCATTTTTCAAAAAACACATTTTGACCCCTACCCCCCCAAATTTGGTCCGATCGGGCTGAAAAGTTTCGAGGACCGTTCTCGGCCGGGAACAGACCCCTCACCCAAATTTCAGATTTTTAGAAAAATTTTTACTACCAAAAACGTCGCAGACAATGGACGGCGTACGGCGGACGGACATCGACCTTTTTTGATCAGGACATCATGAAACGTCCAGAAAAAAATTTTGAGCCAAATCGGAGAGGTTGACCGTTATCATGAAAACATAGGTTGATTATTCGAGGAATAACCAACCAAAAGTAAAGTGATACCTGCGATAGGAGCTCCCATCGTTGCCGCGAATCCTTGGAACATTAGGATGATTCCGAAAGCGTTTGTTAGTTTTTCGATCCCAATTAATTCCACAGCGATGATTGAACGCAAAGATGCCCAGCATGCTGAAATCACCGAGGCGTCATTAAAACGCAAGAAATCAAATAAATCATTTATATTTTGTGTGTGTGTTTTTTTTTTAATCTGATAAAATTGGAACAACGCACCCAGTTGTTAACCGAGCACAAGAAAGAATGTTTTGGATTGGATTACACTCATTTCAATCTTGTCCAATCGTTTTCCTTTCACCTGCTCTACAATCCTATGCTTAAACGCTGACCAAACTGAGCTTTACAGTTAACTGTGGTTGAAATGTAGTTAGTGGGAAGACAGTTTTTTGTAGGTTGTTGTTGCACACAGTGGAAACACTAGCGTTCTAAATTTTCTGAAACAACCTCCATTCTTTCTGGATGTGTTTACTCCGATTTAACCATGATCAGTATGGATTGGGCTAACAAAAATGGCATGGAATGAATATCATATGACCCTTAAGCTGATCAGTTGAACTCGATTCACTCTATGCAATACCTCATTTTCGTCATATTTAATTCTCCACATTTTGAAACTGATTGCAATTTTTTCGAGTCGTCACAAACGTGTTCTTTCCGGGCAATATTAAAGACAGAGCTTTTTGTTCACAAGAATAACTGAACTTTTGATTGTTTCAATACTCACAAATGCTCAGCCCAAAAATGGCAGCGTATGCGAATTGGAATGTCTGCGAGCCAGAGTAAGCGCTAAACATGGTCGCCACTCCTGCTATCGTGAGAGCGACGTTGTTGATGGCGAGAGCACTGATTCCGGGGACACTCGTGACAGCTCCGCATATTATCCGACCCATCGTGTTCGTGATGCCGATCGACGACAACAGAAAAATTGCTGTGTTTGGCTCGTAACCCCAATTCCTGATGGCCCTGTCTGAATCAAAACGGAGACGGTTTAATTGAACGGATGAAATTATTTATTCAAACTTTTCGTTGATGAAGATGACTGCTGTTTGACATTATAGCGAAATAACTGAGACGCCGATGAAAGGTTATTTTGCCAGTTAATTTGATATGTCACTGCGCTTACCCGACAAATAAACGAACGGCACGAAGATGCCGAGCATGGTAACGAAACCTGCAAAAGCGAAGAGCATAAAAACTGGAGATTTGAGCAAGGACATGTCCAACATCGTGGCCAGCGTTCGCCGGACAGCTTCGGGGCAAAGTTGGCACGTGGCCTCCTCCTCTTCTTGTACGTCTTTCCACGTGGGCAGCCTCGTCACGGACATGGTGTAATCAAGAAGGCTTCCCTGAAAAAAGACCGAAAACTGTACAAATGCTTGGTATGGCAGTTGGAGATGTTTCCCATTCCGTCAGTTAGTTGCGGACTCTCCCCTATTTGCTCACTTTGTTATTTGAGTGCTTGCCATCTTTGCCCCTGGGTGGTACTTTGTCTTGTCATCTAGATTTATGTCATGTTCTATCCTCTTTCATCCTATTCTGCCCTGTTTTCCCATATTTGGTCCTCTCAAGGCCTGTCCTTTCTCCTATCTGACCCTGATTTCTTCTATCCTATTTGGTCCTACTCCTTCCTGTCCTATAATGTGCAATGTGCAATCCCATCCTGTCCTGGTCCCTCCTGTCCAACGTTGAGGTGCCGAGTACTCTCCTCTATCTTACTGTTCTCTATTTTTTCTGACTTGTCCTGTACTGTCATATGAATCCAACAGAACCCAAATGGAATGGCAATGAGCCTAAATTAGATTAACAGTCATATTTTATTTTTTTTTTTTTTACTATTGAGCCCCTCTACTGAATTGTACCAGTCCGCAAGAGGAGATGCACTACCCTCCAGATGGATACAAGAGCTACAATAACATGGTGAAAGCGAGTGTAATATTAACCTTGGATTGGTATTTAGGCAGTCGGCTTAAACTCGCAGCAAAGAAGATGTCGTCTCTGTATAGAGGACGGACGCCGACATCCACTCTGGACAGAGTGTTCCTCCTCGGTTGGTCTTTGAAACTCGAATCACTCATAGCACGAGATCTGTACTTCAATGTGATGCTATCTCTCCGGACTTCAGCGTTCTTGTTCAACTTCTTTGGAAAGTAGAAGACGTCGTCGTGGAAATGAGCGGCCATCACTTCTTCCTCAGGTTGATAGTCTTTGAGAGGATCGTATTCGCTTTCATCTCCTATCTGTTTCTTCTTAGACTCTGATTCAAGATTTACGTTAAGCGGTACGCTGTGCCTCTTTTCCGTGCTGCTGAGCCTTGACGTTGGCTTTTTCTTGTTTGACGCTTCCGCGCTGGATCTCCTGGTGTCAAGAGGACCCCGGTTGAAGATTTCGGCCGCTGTGGGGTACGTGACGTTGTTGTTTGCGCGGAGGATTGTTGTTTGAGTTGGGGTGACTGCTGTTATTCCAACCTCGTTGTCGATGCTGATTGTAGAGTAAGTTCGCTTCAAGTGCTCTCGAGCTCGACGTATGCGCTCCAGAAGCGGTAACTGATTATCTTCTCCCTGTGCGTCCGGGTTCGGAACAGTAACGCGAATGGGTTTCAGCGGCCGGTATAAAGCACTGAACAGCACACAACTGAGAACAAGACCTGCAAAAAACCGAATCTTATTAATCCGTACACCCTCATAGTAATAATACGAACGCCTTTTTCTTGCCTAATGGAAAATGATGATGGTGTCCAACATCTAATCTTCACAACTTTCTGCAAGTGCCGAATCATAATAGCATAATAGCTTACAAAAGTAGACGTAGGATTTGAAATTATTCTATGATGTGGCATTTGGAGGCAAGTACATAAATAACAGTAAAGACTACTTGATGTAACATTCACATTCATCTCAATGTACTCGAAAGAGTTCTTCCACATCCCAATCCTATTTTCTGTACTTCGGCGATGTTGCCCATTCCATGAGTTCGAAGAAACCACGAGCATCGTTTCGTATTCTCTTCCCTAATAGGATTTAATGCTGAAATACGGCATGTCATCCAAGTTTCTCACCGCCTAATAAGACTTTAGGAAAAACCCAACTCGGTCCCTAATGGGATTACTTTTCAACTAGGGCAAGGGCACAACAGTGAAACTTTTCATTGAGAAGTTCATCACCTGCTTGTGCCAGCAGAGCTCCGCGCCATCCGAACTCTTTGATGAGGAGAGTCGTGAGGGGGCCCATGACGATAGTACCGATCCCGGTGCCTGTCACTGAAATGCCTGTCGCCAGTGCCCGCCACTTCTCGAAATAAAAACCCGTCGTGATCACAGCCGGAACGTAAATCATTCCAAAACCAATCCCTGAAAACGAAATGTCCGGTGAATGTCAAATATGCGGATAGACCCACTACGGGAGTTCTAATTTCAACAATACAAGATGTTCTGAGATTTTATTACGAGATTTCCTTACCTCCTAATATACCGTAAAATATCCATAAGAAATGAATCGTCGGAGCGAGACTGGCGATTGCGAGTATAAAACCGGCAAAAATGCTGCCGACGACCCCAGTAAACCTAAACCCGTATCTGTTCGCCATTGCGCTGACGAAGGGACCTGAAAGCAATATTATAAGAGGTAGAAATGAAATGATAAAATAAAGTGATAAACAATTAAAAGATTTCATTTTCAGGAGAAAGCTGACGACATTTTATAAAAATTTTGTTTGATTGATACTTGGAGAATTTTATTTTACATAAGATTTTGCCCAGAATGTATGCCTTTAAATACAACTAGCTTTCCAAAATCAACTTGTCAATAGTCAATTGTCAAAGGTCACAGATCACAAAATGCCTGAGGTCAAAGGTCTAAAAGGCAAAGTGCGTTATGAGGGGGGATTCACATTCATCACCTACACGGATCATTCCTATTCTTCCGTTACTTAGGCCCAGCTAGGCAGGTACTTACTAATACCATAAGTAACAAGTGTAACATGAGTAAAACACATGTTCTTAGGATTTAACATTCGTTCTGCCATCAGAAATCAATGTGAAATACCAACGGATTTTTACCCGATTGTCTAATTTTTGCAAAGAACGCTTCTGAGTTTTCAGATTTTGAACTCTAAATGGGGAGTTAGTACAATATACGAGTTTATTCATATAATCTAGCGTCAGATAAACTGGAGGGGTAAAACCATATCAGGTGTCTGCCGTGCTTAAGTATTTGCAGCACATAATTAAGAGTTCAACGAAGAACCAAGGCCCAAAAATCTCATCCAGCGACTCTTTCTTGACAAAGTTTAGGAGCAAGGCATGATTTTGACATTTAGTTGTTTGGGTGTCTACAATTTGACAATTATACTTTGTGCGTTAGAGCCTCGTTTTTTTTTTTTTTTAATTATTTTTATTTTTTTATTTTTTTTAAATTAATTAATTTATTTTAATCCGCTCCAAATATTTGGACGTGAACAATCGTCCGACCTGGACATTCGACCCGTTGTGGCTTACCAGAGATCAAATAGAAACCAGACAGGAGACTTCCAGCTATAGTCGCTTGCGACTGGGAAACGCCAAATTCCAAAGCAATAGGGGAGAGTAGAGGACCGAAAGAGAAGACGATGCCGTCGACGACCATGTTGCAGACGAAGGAGGCGGCAACGATGACCCACCCCCAGCCGCCGTCGGGGGGAACCGTGACGTAGGTGGTGATCATCTGCCGCTCCAACATTCCCCCCTCTTCCTCCTCATCTTCCCCCTTCGCCTGGTTCGTCTTTTCTTCCATGTTCTGTATTTCTGTACCTGTTTGAGAAGCAGAATATAAAATACAGAATAAAGTTCCCATATCATCCTGTTTTGATTGGTATTCACAGGGCGTTCGCCTTATCAACCTCATAAAAATCAATAAATTGTTCAGTTCATAACCGACAAAAATGGCTTTTTGAGAATTTTATTTAAAAGGGGTCTTTATTTTGTCCTTCTCATGAATACAATTTTGTATGCCTGAGGCCCTCCAGATTTTCACAAAATGTGTTATTTCTTGTTTCAAGATGTCAAGAATCCAAAACTGATATGTCAGTTCCCTTGGTTTTGTCCAGTATGAAAATCTGAAATTTCGGACTAGGCTCCACCTTGTCCTCGAAACATTTCTGAGTCTGGGATTGAGCATGGGTGCAACTTTTCCGTAAGTAATGAAAAAAAATCGCACTATGGTTATCCTCGAGGGGGAACAGTGGGTGGGCGTGACCCATCAATCGATTCAGGGTTTTTCCGCTAGGCACCAGTAAATCCTAACATACAGGGTGGACACACCCATTTGACCCATATCTTCCGGGGTGCAATTTCTGGACACACATCATTGAATTCAGCGTCCAAAATTTAGTGGAAAACTATTCCCCACTCGCCTAGGTAGCAGAAATCCCGAAAACACATATTCAAAATGGGTAACAAATACCCAATTTGACCCATTACTTCTCTTGAACTTTCTTGGTGAGAAAATTGGAATTATAACTCGCGGATCACAATTTGAACAATATATTTTTGTACTCACTTTTTTACAACTCTAGAAGAAGGAGTGACTTGAGACTTAAATGAACAGAGCTGCAAACCCTCATGACCACTAACAGTCTAAGGAGAGCAATATGTAGTTCGTATGTTACATGGAATGTATAAGATATTCCATCAACTTTCTCCAGTGGGTGCCAATCGTTCTGGGACCCGTTTCATTGGATTCAGCGTCCAAAATTTAGTGGAAAATGACACCCTACTCGTCTAGATCGCCCAAAATCTCGAAAATCCATTTTTCAAAAAACACATTTTGACCCCCCCCCCCCCCCCCAAATTTGGTCCGATCGGACTGAAAGTTCGAGGACCCGCGCCGGTAACCCCACCAATTCAGATTTTTAGAATTTTACTCAAAACTGCGGACGTGGACGGGATACGCGTAGGGTAGCGTAGGCGGGGACTCGACCTTTTGATCGGACATCCTCCAGAAAAATTTTGAGCCAAATCAAACCTTATCGAAAACAAGGTGATTATTCGAGGATAACCACAAAAAAACCCCCATCTGAGTTCCGGGCTATTTCTACATCAAGTCACGTACAAAGATCGTATTTATCAGTCACTGTAGAGGATTACTCGTGGTGGAAGAGAGAAGAATTAAATTCAAATTGATCTAATTGTATGTACCTACCCTTGTATTAGTCCAAAATATCAGCGGAGCTAAATTAATTGTAATTGAAGAAGAATTTTAGACTAATGAAAAGGAAAGTCATCGTGAAAAGAAATCAAAAAATTTTTTCTTCAAACAACACGGTGGGATGTAATCATTTTACTCGGAAAATAATGAGACCAAATGCTGCATTTGTGCTGAAAAGGAACATTTCTGGACAATTTTAGACGAGTAGATCAGAATAATTTGAGAAATTGATTAGACCTTTTTTAAACCTTATGTTTATTTTTTGTCGTTTTTCGTGTTTAACAAATCTCTTGAACAATATTTAATTTAAGAATTTTATCAATTCTTTCTCATCAATTCTCATTCTGAATTTTGCACACATGCTGTTAATCGGTGAAATAATTGTTTTGGTTATAAAACCCATTTGAAGCAGTCCAAACACTGTACAATAGGCTCTTGTCTGCAGAAGCTTTTCGTGATTTCCCTTCAGCTATTCAAAGTTTCATACAACAAACATTTCGTTCAATTTTTCTTTTGAAGGCGATCCTTACCAATTGTTTTCACTTTTCAATGCATTTGAGTTGAATACATTGCCATCCAAATGTTGGTTCGTAAAACTTTTTGGAGGGAAATTGCAATCAGGAATCGATAGCCCATCGATTTACACAAAGATGATGACACCAAAAGCGAAATTGGATCAGCAATTCTAGGAAGTTGTAGTAGGTATTATGTTTATCTCATCACATTTACAGTATAGTATAGTATATATATTGTCATATTTAGATTTAGACACTTACCGCGTTCGTTCTGGATTCACTGACCACCAGGGGTGAAAAGTAAGCCTCGAAAAAGTGACGTCTCAGCGAAACCACACGTTTTGCGGATGGGAATGAATCAATCCCGATAGTAACGTCCGTCGACAAAACAGCTTCTGCGGATCGTGTATGAACAGGTGCTGTCCTAAAACATGATTACCATAAAATCAACGCTCGCGCGAAACGTTATCCACATCACAACTCAACCTACATTCGGTGAAAATAAGACTAGCCCCTCAAAATATGGAATGGGACGACTCTCAGTATCAATATTAACTACTGTTTTCAGAAAGGGGGTGAAGAGGGTCTGAGATTATTCGGAGAGAAGAATTACGTAATCCGTACGCAATTCTTGAGCAGATAGTAATCCTAGGTCACCTTACCCCCTTTCAATGATCACTCGTTTCAATCTCTTCGGAGGTTCCATGTAATACGAAATTAGTGTTGATAAACTATTGCGGGCGCCATTGATATCGGTCGAGAGATTGTTTACCATAAAAAAAACCACCCCTTCCCTTTTATTTGAGAGATAATTGAATATTACAGGAGATCGTCGATCAGAGGTTACTCAGAGAAAGATTGGAGGAACCTCATTGAAGCGTCATGCAGTCCACAGTCATCTCATGATAGCTCATTCCACTGAAAGAACCAATATAATTAATGTAGCATGATTAGTGGCATAATTAATGTAGCGGCACGCTATGTGATTCAGGGGAGTGAACAAAGTTGTCCATGTCCAATAAGAAGGTCTCTCCTCACAAGGGATTGCTGCCTTGACCAGTAGGAATTCCACCCTTTCACCCTGAACATCTCTGTAAACTGGTACATACCTGGTGGCTTATATAAAGTTACGATAGTTAGTTTTAAGTGGATGTGTTGACAAAATAGCATAATAACATGTTGTCAATTTGAGGTGGAAAGAAACAAAGTTACGGATACGCCTTTGTGGTACCACAATATCATCATACGAAAATCATTTTACACTCGAAATACATTTTCCCCCAACTTTTTTTGTACCATACCCGGATTTGTTAGGACAGTTTTCGTTTTGCATCATTTGACATACGTTGGAATCATCCGAGATAGGAATCGTCGAGAACGTAACGGTCAATGAATCTTTCGCCTTTAGGACCAGAGAAATGAGAGAAAAAAAAGGAGCTAAGATAAACTTCCTGGCCGTCTATCATCTGTACATCAGAAATAAAAACAGACATGGAAAACTACCGACAAATACCCTGACGTTTAAGAGATTATCGAACACGCTAGGAACTATTATTCTCGTTGTCTTTCTCCGTACTACATGATTAGCTATTGTTTCTTCAATCTCTACCTTTAGAACAAAGAAAAAAAGAAGAGAAAACAAAATTGTGGTTATCTCAATACTATCATGAGATTCCCAGACACAAAGAAATCTTTTCCCTGAGAATCAAATATAATATTTCGCTGGCCCCTTATATCAACTGTGAAGAATTCGTTTTCTTCTCTTCTTGAACGTGGCCAGGATTCAACAAGTATACAATTATAATGCAACACCAAATTTTTTCGGAATTGTTTTAAAAGTGAGCAAATTTTAAAAACATGCGGGACTGATCTAAGGGGGAGCTGCCAACTAAACTAGGCCTACAACTGAGGCTACTACAAGAGGTTTCTGGCTCAAAATCGTTAGGCACATTAAAAATACAGACTCTAGACTATCATCTCAATTGAACGAATATATGAGGAAGCTGGGGTCGTCTTTTAAATGCTCTATGAATGAAATTGTTCTAGCTCATATATGTGTTTCAAACACAAAACGCGAAGAATTTCAACAAAAATCACAAAAAATAGAGTATTTCTCATTTCTAATTCGCCATTAGTTTTTCGATGTTATTTGAGTTGAGCCATACTAAATGACAATATAATTGTCAACAAGAAAATTGATTCAAATTTCCGTTTTCCCGTTTTAAATTTATACTCTAACAAGTGAAATCATTTTGTGCTAAAAAATAAAATGATAATAATTTACATAACAATCGGTAGGTAGGTACCTATGATAGGATCGCCTACATAAATTTGATTAGTGATAGGTAAGTGAATTTGGCCGTCCAACCTACAATCATGATTCTTGTAAGCCTCTTGAACATGAACGATTATATAAAATACAATCAAACACGAAAATGAAGGCCATTATGGTAAAAATAAATAGAAATTCGCAGGCAATTACCAGAATTTGGAGACTTAGGTACTCAATATTTATAATTTTTAAGCTTATCGGGCACACTAAAATAAATTTACCAACAAAATTTCCCTTTCCCCAGAAATTATACATTATGAATTATGGTAGTAGTATGTTAACATTTTGATGATCCCTACCTAAATGCCAATTTGGCTTCTTTTACTTTTTCTAAAGAATTTGAAATGACTGATCAAAACACGAGTGCAAGGGTAATTGAAGAATTGGGCCGATAATCTCCTTTTTGTTGTTGTGTAAGTCGGTGTTTGAATAGCGTGACTGGGGTAGGTATGAAGGGTAGGGCCGCAGTAGAAGTGTTCATACGATGACGGGTACCGCACTCACTTGCTATAAACTACAGAAAAAACCGCAACCAGAGGTCATGTTGTGTTTATCGCATGTGTGGAGATACGAGGAGAACAAACTCGATTGAAAGGCTCCCACTGGGGCCACGTCCGTATCATTGGGCTTCGCGTCAGAAAACGAGGTAAATTCAATCATTCCGACCGCGTAAACCAGTCCCACGGTCGTCGCGATTTTTATCTGCTGAGCTGGGCCAGAAGTACGATAAACACCCGACTACCGGGTGTCGATTTGACGACAGTGAATGAAGGGGCAGAGCATTTTTTTTGTGCGCGCTCACCATTTTTCACAGGCGAACGCACGCACGACGCAAAATCTCAGTTAGGGCTTTGAAGGGCCGTACTGGTGGCAACAGTTCGATTCTACGACTATTTTCTGATTAAATACATCCGATAACATTGACGTAAAAATCCCGGCTTTTCACCTGCAAGACACTGTAAGGTATTTTGGTTGGGCTCAATGACAACCAAATTGATAGTCGGGAAAGTTGTCGAATTCTGAGTTATTCTGAGTAATACTTCTCTTGAGATGTTGCTAACCGAGCTATTAGGCTTGACGGCTCATCTTCTAAAAGATGCAGACCTGAACAAGCTGCATCCAAGCTGATCAAGGCAGCAGCATGCCACGATTTTGAACAGAATCAATAAAATTGTAATCAATCAACCAAAAAACAATAAAATTGTACAGGGCTTGTATCGTATGGGTATGTATCGGCGGCATCCATGCAATTATGGTGTTGCAGCCATTTAACTTTGAGGAGCCAAGTACGAAATTGGACATCAATGGCTACCTCAGCATGAGTGTGACTGTGTGTGTTCCGCAGAAGTTCAGAACTGAGTCCTCACTCTCGCATGCATCAGTTTTACCGTAAGACGACTTCCACAGTCGGCAGGGAAGCCCGAATAGTTTTTAAAAATGCTGAAAATTATTCTACAATGGTCAATTCCTTGGAGCAAAAGTATGGAAAAAACAGTGCGAGAAAAAGAAAATTTCAGATTTTTAAGAAATTGTCTACAGTCACGTGGATGGCGTACAGATGTCGTGCAACAGTTTGCATCAAAAGTGACAATCCGTTCAAAATGTGTATTCCGAAAAATGGATTTTCGGAATTCTCGGCGATCTAGACGTGTGGGGTATTATTTTCCACTTAATTTTGGACGCTGAATCCAATGAGACGGGTCCCGGAACGATTCGCGTCCACCGGATGAGGTTATGGGTCGTATCAACCCATTTCGAATGTGCATTTCCGAGATTTCTTCCACTAAATGTTGGATGCTTAATCGATTCGAATGAGTCTCCATGCTTTTGGTCTGAGGAATAACCAACCCCTATGAAAGATTTTGCAGCGTTTTTAAACTGTCAACTAGTTGATGGGAACGCAAATTAGAAAGCCAAGTTTCTTCTATCAGCAATAAATGTTATCATAAGAGATGAAATATTATGGATTCAGAAATTTTTTCACTTTGAATATGGTGGCGAATTTTCCCTATTTATTATTTTTGCCTCCGTAGACGACCTTGTCAAACATTGATGTTGACGCGAATACCAAGAAACAAGAACGTGTCCCAAAAAATAAACTTCCTGAGTGACGTCCTTTGAAAACGCCCTAACTCTTCCTCTCCTTTTTCTTCTTTCAATTGGTCACTCATTATGGAAACGTTCAAGATACTCTTTCCCACATGAACGAAATACTTTGATTAGTAAATTACTGCGAAATATGTGAATTTGAGTTATCTTCTTCCTACCTTTTCAATTTTTGTTTTGGTTAACAATGTACCTGCAGCAGATCCTTTGTGGTCGAATTAGAAAACTCTTTCAATTCGTACATAATCCGCAGTTCACCGTGCGGTTCTAATTAGCTTGAAGGCCAACAAAAACATATTTATTCACGAAATTCTTCGAAGCTGCAACATTACGGTTTTGGCTGATGCAAGCGTTTCGTCCAAGTGCTTCATAAGAGAAGAATTTTTTAAAAGGAAACCAAATTAACAACTACAGAGTTACGTTTTATGATTCCCCATGAAGAAATTGCCTTTTTAATTGAGAATATTCAGTATCACTCATATGACAAAGGCGAGCATAATCATGATGGAAATGTGCGAATAAAATCCTGGGGGGTATTATGAATAAATCACAGGTAATTCATAGGTATTATGAATCATGTTCACTAGTTGAATATGATTCGGTATTCACATTTATGATTCGGAACAGAACCACTTCTTTTGTTGTACTCTCGTTTAAAATCATAATAGTTTCATTTTAGATATTAAATGGAAAATCAGAGAAAAAATTTATCATTGTCAATGAGAACACGATAATAGCTAACCTACTTATAACATCGTCATAAATCATGTTTTTGTCATAATTTTTCGAAAAAAAAAAAAAAAAAAAAAAAAATAGAGCAAGTGAAATAATACGTTTAAGTTATGACTATTTCTTTGATTTGATTACTATCATCGCATCAAACAGCCTTATTAATAAGCATAATTACAAAATTACTATTTACGATTTTATTCATATTTATGTTTATGATTAAGCCCATTTATTGGGTCCATTCATTGGATAAGGGCGTTCATTTGATTGATGCTTATAGAGATCCTTGTGTTGAAAAAAGAGATTTTAGAGTTTTTACTCAGAAGAGGACGTGCGGATGTTCGTTATGGATGCGATTGTCGTTCTCATTTCCATAATCCCTCACTGATAGATTGTTCCCGCCTGATACGTGTAAAATTCTAGTTTGCTTTGTAAAGTGTATCATGGATTTTCGCTGTCCACATGGCGGCTTTTGTTTCCAACGGCGTTGACGAATTGTATGAATGACTCACCAGAACTATACTGTTTTTGTGCACAAATAAGAGTCTGAGACTCTGTAGAGGCAGCCCTGTCCGTACGTGTTCTGTAGTTATGGCAATCCATTAAAATAAAACCCACCTCGGCGTCGTGAATGTCACTCGCGAATCGATCGCGCCTTCCGATTTCATCCAAATCGCGTCCAAAACCTTGACTGTAAAGAAACACGCGGCCACATGTGTTGAACACAGCGACCAGTAGATGGCCGCTGTCGAACAGCGCGTCTGTTTCGCCTCGGATTTTCTCACGAATCGTCACTTGAAGTGCCACTGACGAACTCAAAGACCTCGCTCGTCGCGAAATTCAGCTCAGCGAGCGACCGGTCCGACTTGTCTACCCGCAGCGCTCATGAGCGACAGACGACCAACCAAGTTTTCTGAGGAACTACAGGAAATGAGAAGCACTAATTCCTCCTTTTTCACAATAATTAGAAAAAAGTTGATAGAGTCGTCAACGTTTTAGCTAATTGTTCAAATAATGGAGCAGCACGCACTCCTTTATTGTACTCGTCAGTTGATTAAATTGTTGGATTAAACAAGAATAGCCATTATTTGTCTAGCTTTCACAAAATTCATTCTCTTCGTCAGGACCTAAAACAAAAATACGGGGCAAACACTCTTTACTACATTCTAAATCCTTAATTTTAAATATATCCATAAAAAAAACTTGCAAACATTTTGTTGCATGCTACGGATTTGCTTAAGGTAAGCAGTTGCATATACTAACACTTCTAGCAGGCTCCATTTGTTATTTTATGATTCTTTCAGTTTGTTGGACTATCCTATCTAGAGATAGGACCCTGGTGTTAACAGGACGGGCCACAGCTCGTGTTTTATTGGAAAAGCGAGGCAAATGCTCCTCACGCGAATGGTCCTTCTCAGGGGTGATGGGGGATGGCCAGGGCACTCAAACGATTTGAGCATTTATGGCTTTTACCTAAGGGACCACCTGAAGGAAAAAGTGTGTATACATCGACCTACAGGTGAGAATCAGGGAGGAAATATCTATACAGAGTGCCGAAAAGAAGAGAAAAGTTTCCGAAATCGCCTCCATCGGTGTATCACTGCTGAAAGCCGCCATCTTGGTGATGCAATTTTCAAAACTTGATGTAAAAACAACGAAATTTCCTGCTAATTCTAATAAACTAAGGTTCATTTTTCCAAGTTAAGTAGTCGTTTTCTACTGTCTTTCAAAACCGAACATGTCTTTTGCCCCACCCTGTAGAATGTTATTTTTTATGTACAGTCCTTACCTATTAACTCACAGGCCTATGATCAGATGATGAGAAGGAAGCCACTATATTGCTAACAGACTTCCTCTCACCACTGATGTACATAGTCTCCATAATCATGCTTCAAACTCTTGACCTAGGCACTAAATTACTCGTAAAGACTGAACTCATACTCGTAGAACGTCAGCCGCTGTCAAATGATAGAGGCCAATCTGCTTTGGTTGTCGTTCTTATTCTCATTTATGTACAGAACACATAAAATTCCTGTCCGCAGCATACATTTTTGCTAGATAATTTCTGTTAGAAGGAATAATGGTAACTAGCAATCGTAGAAAGATTATTTTAAGAACAAAAACGGTAAATTTTGTATTCAAGTATAGATGAACCAGGGTTATTACGGATTTTGAAGGCCCAGGGGAGTATTGCTAGGCTATCTCATTTTGCTCTTAATTATGCAGACCTACTGCAAAGTGAACGACTCAAAACTTTCATTCATGCATTCAAGGTCATTTGCTGACATTGGTTTGCCGTTCAATGTGAGTTTTCTATTGTAAAATGTTTCCAATACTATACTGCCGAGGACGTGGCACATAAGCTTCCTTGTGACCTCGAGAATACGTCACATTTTACTTTCAGAAAACAAGAAACAACCGGTTCCAGGTTCAGAGAATTAATTAAATGAGTTGGCAAATTGAATTTATTCTAAAACGTTGAGTGTTATGTGCAAAAGTACCAAGAAAAATAATCGCGTTCGCGCATGATTTGCTTATGTTGGGGGGCGATCCTGAAAATTAGGTTGCAATCGGAATCACAATTGTGGAAGTTATTGATGTGGCAAGGAAATTTGAACAGGCGGACGAAGCAAAATTAAAGAGTTTAATCAACTTTAGCTTCTCCAAATAGTGTCTTCACAACTGGCAGACACGCTTGAAAATGGTAGTGTAATCCAACTATAATGATTTTCAGTTTTGAATTTCGTTTTGGGAGAAAACTCTTGTTTTCATCTCATAGAAATCGCGACTCCTTTTTTCACTATTTGCTCCTCGTACAGCAGGAGGTTTCTCTCACTAATCGACGGCTACTGTAGCTTACAAGGCTACTACGTAGATGGACAATTCCCTTCGAGGTGATGAGCCTGTTTGCCCAACTCAGCTGAGTGGCGAAGCCCAGCCATCTCACATAAGGGAAGTATGCGGAGGGTGAACTGAGGGGAAATCTATATATATTGCAACACGGGCGAAGCAGAGACCATCTTCCACATATTTGGCAGATGCCCTCAGCTGAATGGCGACCGAACTCGGTACTTTGGAACTGATCACCTGGAATAAATCCAGGGTGGTTTGTTAATGGGGTTAAATGAGGATCTATTGTTATGTCATACAATTCATGCTGGACTACCTCAGAAGATGGTCGTATTTGGAGGACTTGCGATAGACGTACACTTTCAAATTAAGATAATATCAGACACTTCTAGTTGCCTCCTTTCCCAGTACATATTTGTGTTCAGAAGTTATTATTAATTTTCGTTTTGACTTTAGAAGTACAAATTCCTTTGTTGCAAAGGTCAGTTGTTACCTAGAACATCAAGTAGACCGATTGATTTATTGAACTCCTATCTTCATCTTGATAAAAGGTTGAGCAGGGATTTGGCTGTTATAGGACGTGTATTTGCCGGGTCATTACTTCATAACAGCGACCCAACTCCCAGCTTTACTTGACTTCAACCCTCGAGGACTGCTTGAGTGTTCACTAAGAAACAATGTCTTTACTCCCTTCCTAGAGCCAAACCAACCATCGTCCCGGAATCAGCCCAGTGTTAACGTGGAAAGCAAAATGATAGGGATACAGAGTTAAGTATGCGACACGACTGCACATACATCGCAAGCATGAGGCGATCAGGCGATCGAGAACAGTCGTCGATCCGGTTACCGCCAAGCCTCCAAAACGCCAACGTCACGCCAACGGGTTGGACCCCGTCCAGGACCACTTCCTCGTCCTTCTCAAATCTGTATCGCCCGAACCGACAACAAATGACCTTTTTTTCCCCACAAGTCCAGTCAAAGTCACCCAACTGGGAACATAAAGTGAATGTCAACACGATCGCCTCCGCTCTCTCGGAGACCGAATTCACAAGTACACGAGATGAAAAGCCGTCGATGAGTTTTCGCTAAAACTTTATTCAACATTTTACACAATAAATTGATAGTTCATGATGAGCAATTTCAAGTTTCAGCAGGTCATTACCGTATTATATCGATTACTATCAATCGAGCACTATGAATGTACTCGATTAACATCCACGTATTACTCATCAAAGAAAATTATCAGATGAGTGTTAAAAGATAATCTACTCACATAGAACAAATTTAATTTGAAATTTTCTTGTACTTCGGAAATTGATTTTTTTCCGCTCATTTGATGAGCAGGAACCTGTGTAGACTAGAGAACGCACTATCGCGCTATAACGCTCCACAACCTTATAATTGAAACAAAAAACAGAAATAATATCATTTATATGCGAATATCGGAAATTGTTTCTAAAGAAATATTTAAGTAGATTCAAGAATACTGAGATTTTCACCAAGTCTTTTGATTTTTCATAGAGAATACAGTTTTTTGTTAAACAATAAATGTGAACATCAAGTTGATTATTACACACAATATTTCCCCTTTTATTCTTTCAAGTTCGTTGTCAACAACCAGGACATATAAGACGAATGACTGAAGTCACTCACAATATGCCTTATTTGTAACTTCAGGTACAATTATAATGAATAATGCAACAACTTTTACTTTTTCTAACATCGCTTACAATGATTTGAAACGAAAATATTGATAGGATATTGGTGTACGAGCGTTTTAATCTATTTTGGCATAATACGAGTACAAGTAGGTCATGTACATAGGAAATTTTCTTTTTATATTGATCGGATCTACAAATCTAATGTCTATAACGTCGAATTTATACTAATAGTAAAGGGCTCGGAGGTTATAATAGAGATCAAAATAAGTACGTGATTGAAAAGTCCGATACGAAAGAGGTTGTTTAAAGTTTGATCGCTACGAATTTACTATAAAGTAACGTCGGGATATCAAAGACGTCCATTAGAAAAGTTTAATTAGGTTTCTCATCGATGGAGATTAAAACGGGCAATTATACAGTCAAATTAATCATTAATCTACGTTAATTAATCACCAGTTCAGCCGTGACGAATAAAACCCAAATGTCAATTCCAAGAGTCAATTTCTGGAAAAATGAATCATCCTGAGGATGTGAGGGAAGTTGAGCCAGTATTTTTGTTACTGAGAATGAGTGAAAGAAAATACCAGATATCGCGGAATTCATTTGCTTTATCTGGGAGCATTCTATCGTAACTGAATCAGCGGCACTGCGCTTGCGCTAACGTACAATTTTTAGGAGCCTTCAACACTAACATCAGCCAGAGAAATGTTAAATTTTTATAGAACTATCCGTGTTGTCCGCCATTTTCTTAAATGTGACAAAACTACGCGCCATTTAAATTACATTCGGCATTTGAAATTATTCAATTTAATTTTTTTACGAGCAGATGACTATTATTTGGAGCAAACAGTAATTTTATTTAAATTTGTAAACATCTCGACAGACGTCGTTTTAGCCTCAAACCCGTACAGTACAGAGTTCCAGAGGAATATTGAACACTTTTTGTTCAATAGAGAGAACCATGTCCCTATTGTAATAGGATGCAATCATTAGAAGGGACAACGCCGACGACATAGTTATTGAATGGCTCTAACACAATATAAACTCAGGTTAGGAAACTCATTGAAAATGTTCAATGCGGGAAAGAGCACATATTTAAGCGTCGCTTTAGTGAGATTTTTTAAGTCACTTTTAAGCGGGGACTTACCCTTAAAATGACGGGCCATCATTGCCTGCGCGCAGGATATTAATAATCGGGGACTCAATTGCGCCAGAATCATACATTCGGACAGCCATGCAGCTTTAAAGGCCATTGAAGCTACTAGTTACCTCAAAGCTGGCCTGAGAATATCTCCAATCCCTGAAGGGGCTCTCAGAGTGGAAGTTGGTGGTGTTCCTCTGAGTAACAGGTCACAAGACAGTAGAAAGAACAAGGATGCCCACCTCTTAGCAAAGAAGGGTTTGGCGTACACTCGCAATGGCCCGGAATCCCGGATCGGGAAATCCAAGTGCTCAGGTCAAATAGTGGGAGCGCTCTCAACAGGCTGCATACTAGCAGAGGCAACCTGGTCTCAGACCGAATGCTCTCTCGTGTTCCACCTGTGTGAGTTGGATAAATCAGAAACTGCCAACTGCTGCCATGCTGAAGCATGCGCTGTGCGAGTGCCCAGCATTTGCCGCAACTCGACCCAAATCCTTTGGTAAAGGGCTACCTAGTCCACCTGACAGAGACTGAGATGGCCCCTAACGGGATCCTCTACTACCTCAGGGAGGCGAGAATACTACGCAGGTATTCTACTAGTTAGCAGTGGTATAAACAGAGGTTGCAGCGCCCATGTGCATAAAAGGGGGGAGAGGGGGATAGAGTGGTAATGAGCTGCTGATAGGCTTTGGCCGTTGGGCTAGCTTGAACTGGTAAAGGTGATAATCGCCCAATCCTAACGAACATACCTCTTAGGACCCTTTGAGGCTCTCTGAAAGGGAGCTCTACAACTTAGATGTTGTAGCCTCCCACCTTAATATTGGATTTGCACTTTCAAGAACTACAATGACGTCACTTTTCACCGGCACCCGAGATTTTTACCAATATACGATACAAAATTAATTATCGATTGTTCGAAATCAGAAACGCAAAAGGGAGGCTGAAGCGAGGTTAACTCTAACTTTTAAAATGAATAAATAAATACATAATAATAAAAATTGACTTTTTTCAAAATGAAGAGATTGCTGAGATGAGAAGTCAAACAAAAACCCATTCGATTTTCGTAATATTTTAAAGTGATAATGTAGCGCTTACTCCACTGCCCAGAGAAGTTGAGTCTCAACCACCGTAGACTCCCATAAACTACTAATTTTCTTGAAAAAAAGATACCTACAAGTTTACATTATAGCAATATCAACGGTTATATAATATCACATAGAGATTACAGTTGTGGCACAAATAGATGGAAGATGGTTCATCGTTTACCTGTACGAGAAGTGGAATTTCATTTCGCACAAATAATAGGAATCTGAACAAACGTTCCTCACGATAAGTGAACATTAGGATTATTCGAAAATCAACTACGTACATGATTTGATGAAATACGACGTATATAACTTATATCTACCTGCTGGATTGTACGAGTTTAGTTTTGAATAGGCAGGCCACCGTACGGGGTTTAACAAACCGCCTCCTAGCATCGTACGCTCAAACGCCCAATGATTTTATTTTTTTTAAATTTATTATTTTTTACGTACATTAAGATGAGTTTAAAAAAAAATTGGCGAGGATTATTATAAATTAATAGGAATGATTTCTAACCACTGGACTGTGCGAAGGTTGTACCCTCCGCCACGAAAGGAACCATCAATACGTGCTCCATTATTCAGCAATAAAATTTGAAGTTACTAGCTCTATTAGTTCATAACGCCTAGTCAATGTCTACAGTGCGTTAACAACCATTGAATGGTATTGTGCGTTGACTGCTAGAACAGCCCCGGTCAGTATTAAATAAATTGTGGGATGTACGAACGCGGGACGTTCTCATTTCAAAACAATACTCCGCCTCGTAGATAACAGAAGAATGGAGAGTGCGTTTTGGCACAGATACAAGGTTTAAGGTCTTATCGTCCTTCCTCAACCCCCGCGTACGCGTATCCTTCCTAGAAAAAGATGTGCTGATTGTACGATTTCATTCTGAAGCTAGCAAATATAATAAACCCCAAAAGATGAATGAATTGGAGTACTTACCGAACCAATAATTCAAATTTTGTCGGTGTCTTTTTTCTTCGAGCCCGTTTCTCCTGTTTCAATTTCTGAAACAATAAACGCTGCAAATTAATCCACAATGCTGGGTTGTTCCATGGAGCAAGAGTATGGAAAAAACAGTGAATGTTGAGGGTCTTGGACTCATCTCAAACGATTCAGCGTCCAAATTTAGTGGAAAATGATACTTCACATGCCTAGCTCCCAAAAATCCCGAACAACGTGATTCAAAGACCCCATTTTCACCCATACTCTCCCCAAATTTTGGCCAGATCATGAACAGTTTCGTGGACCAACTAAAGCCGGAAAGAGGCCCCTGCATAGATTTTTAGAAATTTGTCTACTACCAAAACGGCGTGGACAGCGGATGGCGAACGGAAATTTTAGTTTTTTTATCTAGACATCATAAAACGTTAACTAATTTTGGCGCCAATCGAAGAAGTTGACCTGTGGCATGATTGCTTGTATAATTCAAGGAATAATAAACCAAAAACGTCTAAAAAGAGAAAACGAAATCGGTAAAGTATCCAAGAGACCGTTTAAACGCTGGTGTCCGCTGAAATCTAACAAATTAACTGTATTTCGTTGATTTTTTTTAAATTGAACCACTGATAGGATGCGTAAGGCACAAGTGTGATGGAATAATAACAACCCAAAACGCGTATTTTTCGCATTGATTGATTGTTTCAGAATAAAATTGGCAAATTATAAAGGAAAGGTCGAAAATACCTTTAATTGCGCTTTTCATACTTCCTAAGTCAATCTGAAGTAGACTAGCGATCAAATCCAATTTTTGTTTGAAGGACATCTCAGAATTCGTCCTAGTTCTATCCTGTTTTTCTTGTTCTTGTATCTGGAAGAAACAAAACCATTACTGTACATGTTGAGAAAGGATGCAAACCCAAAGTAAAGTATGCATGGGCTTTATTCATCTAGATACAATTTCAAGAATGATCGGTGACGTACCTGACGCTGAATCAAGCTAATGATTTCGCCAAGTTTGCCAACCAGAAATGACTGCGTTTCACTGATGACTTCTTCTTTAATTTTGGAAACAGAAAACCCTTCGTTTTGTGCGACTCGCATTTTCTCAAAGTCGATATTCGTTGCAAGATCATTCGTCGATATACGCTGGGAGTCCAGCGCTTCAGCGTCGAGATCTATTCGAATCTGCAAAATGGATTGACACAATTTGTATAGTTGTAATATTGAAGTATCAAAAATGTTTTACGGATTATCAACTATGAAGCATAATTTGTTGTCTATAAAAACCTACTTTTAGCTCGTCAAGGAAACTTATCAGCTCAGACTTTAGGCGGCTAATCTTGTTCACTTCATCTAAGACACCTTCTCCCTGAAATAAATAACAAAAATTCAATTTCAATTAGTCACATGCAAGGTACAGGCTCAATTGAAAAGTAAATTCCACGTCGGTGGGTGATCAACGTGAATAACTAATAGCGATAACACAACCACCTCAATCCCATCTATTTGGTACTCTCACACCGCCTAAATTCGGATGGTGATGTCATTAAAGAGAGAACATTTACATTCTTGAAGGTAAGTGATAAGGTGGAATTCAATTTTAGCTGTGAATTGTTTCTACGAACCTCTTTTGGATGAGGTAAAAGTTTATTCAATTTCTCGATTGCAACATCCTCCGTCAAAGTTCTCAATGAGGCTAAATGGTCTCTAACAAACAGCGAAGTGCTTTTGGATGGTTTGTCGGGAGGTAGATCTGTATTTGTGAAGGCATCCTGGAACAAATCAATAAAACGTAACGTTGAAAAACGGCTAAATCTATTCATTGTCAGGAAACCTCATGAAACATCACACAACAGGTATGCACATCAACATCTACAATTGTGAGTGTATTGACCGAATATAATTCTCAGGCTGAGCCGAAAAGATTTGAGAAGATTGTTGGAAGATGAGATGAAATAAACTCCCATTAGATAGCTCATCAGGTGACGCCACTAGAAGATTTCTACATGAAAGTGCGGACTGCAGATGTCAAATTGTGTCTGCTTACAGTTCTACAGATTTCCACTTATATTATAGCGTTTATAAGGATTATTCATCACCAATACACTCATGTTTTTCCAACAATTAAGTACTAGGAATCTAAAATCAACCAATAGTAGTGGGTTGTTTATGATAAGCTTTCTAGTTGCATATATGTAAGCCCTGTTCAATGTGTTGAATATTTCACGATAGCCTACTAAAACCATCACAGGAATTGGCCTATGATTCGTTCAAAGGCTGCGTAAAAAACCATTGAACAATTAGGCTTGATACACTGGATCCAACCAATCAGCTTGATATTTGATATTTAGCTTTTTCAACTTTTTCATTCACAACTAAAAAGAAAGAGGGAGTTTTCCAAACCGGATTGACAAGTTTTTAAGACAATTCGAGACTTTAATTGGAAATAACATTACTGAGACAAAATGAAAGAATACAGTTTTTTGACGAATTAATATTGAAATCAGAATACTTCAACTCCCTTTTCCTTTTTAGTTGTTTAGGTGAAAGTTTCTTGGATTAGAAATTCTCAATTTGGCTATAGAAATTCGCAACTTGATATGAAAAAGCTATAATAAAGGAGCCAATGTATAGTACACATGAAGATTCAGTACGTATACAGCTCATTTGCTGCATTGTTGATGTGTCAGGACTAAAATATTTCGTGTACATTTGCAATTAACCTTCACTACGTTTAAAACCTTATTCTTAATACCATGGGTCCAACCACAAGTTGCGCAGGTTTTTATGTTATGCTACATCAATCTTACAGGCTTACAGGTCAACATTGCTGTCCAAGGTAAGTGCAAGACCAATGTTTTCATGTTTCTCAATTTTTGTCTCAACTAAACATATGAATTCAGCTCAAAATTGATAAATACCTGCATAAAACAATTGTTTAACGAGAGTTGTGAAAAAAGAATAGAAAAAGAGCAGAACGGAATTTTATTATTATCGTCAATATTGGTCAGGATGTTTGCTTTAATCTGGCTCCACTAATGCAGAATATTTCTTCAAAGAGCTGCCCATGTCATGCAACGTCTCTTCCCTTACTGCAAGCATTTGACCAACAATCATGTTCAATGCAGTGCACAGTTCTTGCATCTCAGTCAAATATTCGTTGAAGATTTGGGACCGTTCAGTAAAGCTCTCTTCCGTCAGCACAGTTGATTCTGATGTTCTGACACTGCTATGAGTAGACATTACTGATCCAACGTCGCTGATGAAGCAGTCGCAGGAGTGGCATGGAGATGTCTCAAGTTCTAATGGAACTGCCTTAATCCCAACTGTTCCTTGCCCAACGCAAATGCAACCTGGCAATGAATCTCTCTTGCAGGAGTTTGAGTGAACAAGAGCAGCTGCGCCATCATTTTCCTCCATGTCTTTCAATGAGGAATCGGAGTTCCTGACAACTGAGGGAGGAACGTAATATTTCCAAATATTGTCTCCATCATTCTCCAAACAATCACAAGAAGATACTTCAGGGCTCTGATCTATTGACTTTTCTTTAGAGAATGTTCCTGCAATAGTGAGAGTTTTAAAAGTTGGTAGACAAACAAAGGAATAAAATTGGTTTTTGTATATTAAATGCAACTTCAAGCATTGTGTTTGTTCTCTTTCAAAGGAAACTGTGAATGAAATAAAAAAGACCTTGTTTCGCGGCTCCTTGTTATCAAAAGCAGTGGCTACATACGTACTTAGGAGAATTGGATAGCATTGCAATTTATGTAGAAGGGTCATCCGGAAAGTAAGGTTACAAGGGCTCCTGAGGTTAGAGGATTTTTCTTTTTCAAGTTCACCTGTCGTGGAGGGGAGTTTGTAACGGCCAGTTTGTTTCGTCCCGCGTTAATTTCGGTCGTTTTGTTTAGTTACAGTGAAAGTTTGAAATGGAGACCTTCATGGACGCACTCCTGGCATGGCTCTGTGAGATTCGAGAGGTCATTTTTTGACTCGTCGAAGTTTATGGCACTGATGTGATGAGTCGACAGCCCGTCACAAAATGGATAAGGTTGTTCAGAGGGGGCCGTACTGACACTCACAACGAGCAAAGGAGTGGGAGGCCAGCAGTGATTTCTAAGGAACTTGTGCAAAAAATTGAAGAACAAAAGACTGCTGTGTGACAGACAAACTCCATAAATATTTCCTGACATTCCTCAAAGTCGCCTTGGAAAAACACTTGGGTACAAGGAATTGTGTGCAAGATGGGTGCCCAGAATGCTTACACCAGAGCAATATCAATATTGTGTGGCTGCGGCTTGTGAATTTTTGGGATCGGTTTGCACAGGAGGGTGAAGCCTTTTTGGACCCTATTGTTGCAGGGGATGAGACGTGGTTGGGTCACCACACACTGGACTCTATGAAACAGTCACTTCAATGGCGTCATTCAACATTCCCAGCCACCGAAAAAATTCAAAAGAACCCATTCAATAAACAAATAAATAAAAAAAAACATGACATCTGTACTAAAATTGAAGATGTTTTGGGGAGGGAAATGATTTTGCAATGATCAGGCAGTCGAAGAAGCTGTGGAAAGTGGCTAAAAGGGTTGCCCTGACTACAAAACTGTCTCGATCTCGATTGTGACTATATTGAAAAATAGTTTAATATATTGGTTGTTCCTGTGAATTTCATTCAAATATAAGAATTTTTTGATTTTACACAGGTGTTGTAGCCTTACTTTCTGGATGACCATAATACTACATCCAACTCCAAGGAGCTCAATAGTAATGTTCATACTTTGGTTAGTTTTAATCTTCTTCATGCGAGATTTGTAAAAGTTGCAAATCATTTTAGATGAAACTTTCTTTTTCGCGCAGACGCTCATAAAGGGCATGTAGTAACCCCCAACTCGGCCATTCTTCACAATTGTACAGTCATTGCCGTCCAAAGCAGTGGTGTCCTGGCGCTTCATGTATTTAGAAAGAGGATGGTCATTGTCAATGTCGTAGTAGGACCAATGAGCGAAAAATGGCGACGATAAGACTTCTAGGGAACTTTTAGGAAATGGAGGGGATGACATATCAATAGGGTTCTCTCGTGGAGGCTGTTGTCGTTTTGTTTTCTGATCAGTGGATGGATTGAGAGGATGATGACACAATGATTGCCAACCACAGGCCTCACAGCCTCTTTCAAAAGAACATTGTGTGGGAAGAGCTTGCTGCTCACACTTGCAACAACTGCAAATAGTCCTCTTGCACTGATTTGATGGAGTGGCGGATTTCTGTAAATTTCCACTTTCATCACGCATAGCTTCATAAGTCTTCAAGCTCAACTCGGAAGCTTTTGAGAAAATGGTTGATCCGCTAACACCAATTGGTAGTTTACTCTCAGAAGATTGCTCAGGCTCTTCCTGAATAGGTGACAATGCACTTCTCATTGAGCTCTTGAGTTTATTCACACTGAATTCTTGTTTTAATGGTGACGCAGATGCAAAACTCACAATTTGCTTTTCCGGTGAAAATGAAGAGGTAATGTTAGTATTCCTATTTGGCAAACCAACTGTAACTTGCTTGTCAATCACAGATGCAGTATTTCCCAATGGAGCTAAATTTGGAACCAACAACTCAGTGGCACTGAAGTCAGATGAAGCATACACAATTGGTTCTTCTTCAGGCTGTTTTTGAATTAAGTTTGTCAATTCTGTTCTAGGTGTGCTATAATGAGATGGAGAGAAACAACGGGAATCTGTGGTTTTGTTCTCATTACCTGAACTTGCTGCACATTGTACTCTTTCAAAAGAGGTATTTTTGGGTAAATCTTCACCCAATGGGTCCACTACCAGTCCAGTCTTGGTCTGGGGAAGAGAGTTGATTCCTGATTTATCATTAAACACAGGGTTTGAAAGACATTTTTCATCAACATTTTCACTAGAACAGCCATGAAAGGTTAAACCCAGTGGCCCGTCAGTTTCTTTGGATCCATCAGAAGGTATCTGAAGAGGAGAAAACTGCTTGGGTGAATTGTCAGTGACTTCAGTCTGTTCAACCTCAACTATCCTCGCCCGTTTGGTCGATTGAAATGATTCCCTTATCAAAGCTAAATCGTCTGGGTTCAGGCGGCCCATGCTCCTGTTTGGAGAGTCTTTGTCAGACTTGATGGGTGTCCAAAGAACAATCATGGGATGTTGGCTCCTTTCTTCATTAATCTTTTCTAGAAGTGCGTTTACATTGCCGTCCTTACTCTGGGATTGGAAACAATCCATAGCGCCTGCATCAGCCTTCAGATTTTTTTTATAAGTCTCTCCATTGCCTGCATTAGAGCTGTCAATGCTTTTACGAGGACTACAAACAGACACCTCATCATAAGATCCAGCAACATTCCAATCCACCAATACTTTTGATTCAGGGTGACTACCTGGGGTGGCTTCCAGGCTTGGTCGTTTTGTGCTTCTGGACAAATCATTTGTAACATCAGAAGGCAAGGCAGCCCAATCAGCTAAGACTTTTGATTCAACTGGAGAAACAATGTTCAACCCTTGATACTGCTCCTTAATACTGCTACATTCAGCTGAGCAGCTTCTTATTTCATTGTGACCCATTTGTTCATGAGGGACACAACTTTCGGAGTTGAAATTGTCTTCTTTTTCATTAGATTTTGAAGGTAACAAGGGGTTCTGAACAAAACTGTTGGAAGAGTTTCTTTTTAGTTTTTTAACTCTTGCAAAGTCTGATTTAAACTTGTTTTCTTTGTCAGATACATCCAGTAATAACTCAGCATCAGCATTGCAACCAATGCTGGGAGATGACAAAACATGAGAAGTCACTGGTTCAGAATTAGGAAGCACAGAAGCTGCTCCAGCCATGAATGGTTCTGAGGGACCAATTAGCTCTGAAGATAGTTTTCCTACCTGATTGTAGATTGGTCCACAATTACTTTGCTCTGATGAAGGTTCAATCAGGTCTGGAAATTTCATGCTTTCTTTTGAGGTAGTTTCATGCAATTCAGAGATAAGGAAATTTTTCAACATTTTTGCATCATTATGATGAGTGAGCTCCTTTTGTGCAATCTGAGGAGTATTTTTCACAAAAGATTCAGTCAGTTCTAAATCGTTTGTGAGAATGGAAGATCCAGTAATATCAATAATTTGCTTGCTGCCCTTAACACTGTGGGTTGACAGAAGGATCAGTTTGGGAGGATAATCACTGTTAGCGACATTTGAGTATCCACTGCCAGATGCAATAAGGGCCCCTCCAGAGGTACCAGTGTTTGACTCTTTTATGTTAGAATTGAATGACATATTCTCTCTGTTTGAAACACACAAATCCTCAAAATTGTCCAGCCTGGATTTGTGAGGACGCTCAACTGCAGATTCAACTTCTCTGGTCCCATGTGGAGACTCAGATTGGCACTCGTATGGCAAACCACTTTGTTCCATGTCAACAGCAGTTGTGTTGACAGGACTTAAGGTATTATCTATTACATTTTCATAGTTCTCCTCTTTTAAAAAACATTCAACTGGTGTATGGTTCTTAGTACTTGTCTTCTTTTTTGATATGCTGGATATTGCATATTTATTGCCTTTTTGAACTTTTCTCTTTGTTTCAGTGGAATGCTCAATGTCTGACTCGCTATGATGTTCTTGTCTATTACTCACTTCAGAACTACTCTGTAATTTCATGATGTTGGAGTCAGCTGCCAATGGGCTTGAGTTCAGTTTTGCAATGGAACCGCTTTTACCAAGATTTTTTGAAGAAGACTTGCCAAGTTTAATGGATTGTTTTCTGTATTCACATACATCTTCTTCTACAACAGAGTTTTTCTTCACAGTTTTGTTCAACCTTGCCACATCAACATGCTGGCTGGAGCCAACAAACTTGGGCTTTTTACATGCACAAACACTTTCTCCCCCTTTTGCTTCACTTTCGGTGGAATCACAATCAGCACTATGTGACAAGATAACTTTCTCTGACACAAAACTTTGATATGTTGGGGACACTATTTCTTCAAAAGAAACTGTACTACAGGAACAATCACAGCTGGGTTGGTTAGGAGCTTGAGTATCCGGGAATGCTGAGAAGACTTCAATGTTCCTGGGTTCTATGCATGTTGCATCAATTTCTTCAATCAAATCATTGATCCATTTTAGACTTGAAGTAGAGTGGTGATTACTCGCATCCTGAAAATCAAGAACTGCCAAGGTTCTGTGACAGATGATGAATAATAATATGATGCAAAGATTTTAATTACTCACTTTTGTTATTTGATTAGAAATGTACATTACAATCTTGAAATTAGAAGGCTGAACTAAGGAAAAACTCAGAAATTGTGACTTCTGTTTATGAGTGACCTACCAAATGACGAGACTTCCTTTGATGTTTGGGGCTTTTTCTGTAAACATGAGTAACACTCATGGATTCATCCGAGTCAACATTTACATATTTTTCATTCCTGGATAGTTTTTGCTCTTCAGTGATGGTGACTGATTCTTCAGAAGACAAATGGGAACCCGCCTCTTGTATCCCTGATTTTGGTATATTGCAGGGGAATTTTGAAGACTTCTGGGATTCACTTGGATATGGGAATGCACTGTTTGATATGAACTGCACAACATCCTTACCACAGTCATAAAATGAACAAGCTAATTTCACAGCTTCTGAGCTCAACCATGGAATGACTGATAATTGGGAAGAGTTCTTTAAGCCAACCATTTCTTTAGTACTTGTCCCACTCTTTCCACGTTTACTGCACTTTGTTGTGGTTCCCCTAATAACCTTCTTGCTATCTATGCATTTGGACTGCCTATCACACATTATTTGAGTCATGTTCTTTATTCAGAAACGCCAATATTTTGTGTCCTGCTCAACCCTTCAGCTGACATAATTTATCTAAACCAACATTACACAAACTGTAAAATTTGTGTGCCATAAAGGTCAGTATGTTACTTATAATGTACCTACTGATTTGGATTTAGTACAAAAAATTATTTGATAGAATAACCAACATCTTGTAGGTTCAATTTTGTTGTTTAGATACCAGTCTTTTCCAACACACCAATAACGCTTGGCAATGTCAAGAACAAAATTGAAGGTTGGAGTGGATCCTCACATACTTTCTTATTATTACAAAACTGGATGGAAACATACGCGTTTTGAGTGGAATTTTTCTTGTTGAAGAATGGCGATTGTTTGCTTTAGGGTGGCAATTGTATCTTGCGCTTCAATAAGTCGAGGATCGAGCCTTTTGTCCAACAATTCGAGCTTAGCGGCCAACACCTCATATCTGAAAATACAAGGAGTTGAGGTGATCTGCCTTCACAGAATGTGTCTTCCACTAAAATAGTTACTGACCATAGGAGTTTGCTTTTGATAAAGAGATGGTTTGAGGTATTCTTAAAATACATGCCTGTCCTTCCAGCAAAGAGTATCCTCTTGGAGCTTGCGAACATCAGCTATGTTTTGGGCGAATGAGAGCTTCTTTCTCAGATATCATGTTTTGGTTGGTCTTGAGAACTTCTTCAAGATGTCGCACCAATTGATGATTTTTCTCTTCTTCCAATTTTTTCGAATCTTCCAAGTGTTTCTGATACACGGAACGTGCAATTTATTAGGTGTAAGAAACATTATATGTTGCATGTTTTTAATTGCTAACAGTAGGCTTTGTTAACACGATCAAGTTACAATCTTACGATCATAATTTGCATGTGAATTTGCCAGTAGTCATCCTCAGTAGGTGTAGAGGCTGTAGCTTGATCAACTAATTGTTTCATTGGGTCTTGTGTCCTTTCCTTCCTTTCTCGACTTAGCTGGAAAACGTATACATATAACTTTTTCCTCGTTTCTGCTTTAAAATTCAAATTATATAGATGAAATGTGTTCAAAATATGATGAAGTTCTTACACAGGCGCATAATTCCCGCAAGTGTCTCAATTCTAACTCAGCACAGTCTGCTTTCTGTTTCAGCGTACAAACTTCCTCTTGAGCTCCAGCATACTGAGCTTCAAGCCTTGAAAGCTGCAATTGAATGGCCAAATTGAGTAAATTGAAGTAAAAAGTTCAAATTTTTCGAAAGATTGGTTCAGATGATATTACGGCTAATGTATGATAAGAATGAAGGAAACACACCTTACAAGTGTGTTCATGGTTATTACTTTTGCACTAACTTGGCTCTGAAGAATGGAAATGGTGTCAGATCTGACAGCTTCATTCTGTCGGGCGTCTTCAAGTTCGTATTTCAGGCGAGCAGAATTATTCATCAAAGCAACAGCTTGCTCTTCCAAGAGCCCATTGGCCAACTTAGCAGAGCATAAGTGGGAATGCGATGGGTCCCGTACCCCCTGCAACATTATGTGAAAATGGTTTGTACCTTTACTTTACCTATACGCCTACAACAATAGGATTGATATCAAATGGTTTTGTGCACCTCATACGAAAGAATTCAAATAATTAAGCTTAAATTTACCATAGGTGATAATTTGGGAGTGTCAGAAGCACTAGCTGTTTCAGCTTCACTGTTCTGCAAGGGTGACCCACAGGACCTTCGAGCTAAAAACAAAGTTTTTGTTGATTTTCAGTTTACAAATTATATCATTTGAGACAACTAGAGAGAAGGTACAAACACTTACCAGTGGACGTGGTGGCAACAACTTCAGGCCTGAAACAATATGTCTCAGGTTAATATACAAAAAACTCATACTTTATAGGGTCGCATATTATAAGAAAGTGGCCACATTTCACTAAGCTCCCCGGATGAGAGAGATTGAAAAAGGTTCAACGGATACTAGGCCGAAAAGTGGGTTCAATCAGAAATTAAATTTAAATAATGCTTCGTTTTAAGACAATCTCCGTTTAGAATTTGTCCTTGCTTGTGACATTATCACACTGACACGGCGACAATAATTCTCCCAATTTTCAAGCAAATTTTGAATCAGATAGGCCGTTGGAAGAAACGTAAAACTTTCCATTTCCCGAATAAACACAAATTTTTCGGTGAAAATTTAATTTGCTTAGGCACTTTGTACGATCTTAGAAATATAAACTTTTCCTAAAGCTCATAAGTCCATGTAATTTGACACGGGAATTTTCAATTTTAATTCTTGGCATCAAAATGATCAATTTCGTTGTACCTTGTACTTTTATGGTAAACATCTATGATGAGCGAATGAGCGATCTATGGTGAACGAGAAATCAACATATTTCTGAGCGTAAAGGTCAAAATTCACAGAATTACTTCTTTTATGGGCAAAGTTTTCCTTTTGTGAGGGTGGATACGCAGAAGTGGAAGCGGAAAATGAATCTACAACGGACTTGATGAACAGCGCGAAGGAACAATCATAAGATAATGACAATAATATCAAAAGAGCCGCCAACCTGGAGGAAGAGCGTGGGTCAGATTGTTTGGACACGATGGTGTCTTGTCGAATGAAGAAACCGCCTTTTTCGGTGTTCTGCCAAAACGGAGGATCATCCTCATCGGAATCGCCGTCGTCGTCAGTGGCGTTTTCTTCGGTGGTTCTATCAGAATCCTTCGACCCACCAACACCAGTCGCTCTCATCGCTAGAAGAAGTTTTCGTTTTTTTCTGAGGGGTTTTCCAAAGCATTCGGACTCGCTATCACATTTATCTACGTGAACGAATTCCGCTGCTCTCCGGTTATAATTCACATTGCAAATACCACCAATGACAAAATGTAAAGAAGGGAACTTACTTGTCGGTTTGTCATTATTCCCCTTTCCCGCGGATTTTTTCGGGCTGGGGCTATCCGACGGAAATACGATTTTACTGAAATCAACCGCGGACGGAACCATTTCCAAAGCCTTAAGATCGACAAAGTATTTGTCGTAGTGTTCAGCTAGCGTGGGGTCGTCAATGAAAACGTCATCTATCAGTTGTAACGAGGCTTCGTTGGGTTCAACAGTTTGCGGCAACGTTTCGTCAAAACTATGCGAAGGTTCGGGCGTCTTGCTGTTCACGATCACTTCGACGTTGAAATGATTTGGAGTTCCATCGGATTTGAGATTTGAGCGCTCGCTCAAAGAGTGATCGTTGTCGTAGTTTTCCGCCACAGACAAGGAGTCGCATTCAATTTGGGTTTCTTTGATGGGCGTCAACATGGAGATGGGCATTGGAAGAACATCTATGTGAAGACCTTTGTCGTCGCAGTCCTGACAAAGGTCGTCTTCATTTCGAAGGAAATGAATCGGAGGCGGAGGGAAATTGTTGTCCCGATCTAAATACTCCAATTCGTCATCTAATGGAGCAGGGAAGTCCGCACTTGGAGCAGGAAACTCCAAACTGGAGCACTGAAGGTCGTTTGAATCGACTTGATCGGGCAATTCGACCGTCGTCGGTTCCACTTCGGCCGGCTCAGGAGAAGTGTTGCTCTGAGCGTCTTTTCCCTCTGCTGGTTTTTTGACATTGGCCAGCTGCCGCAGTGCTTCGTCGTAGCACATCAACTGAGCATCAATGCTACCTCGATCGAAACTGTGGGTCTTGGGCAGGGTGCTGACACTCTTCCACAACTGAGGCTGCCCCGTGAGAGTGATTGACTTATTTCGATGGTGCCTCTTACTGTTTTTATACGACCTCGTGTCGCCGACCTGGGCCTCCAACAATTCCAGAGAGTGGCATTCTCGGAAGATGTTTTTCGTCGTAGTGATAGACAACGTGTCGTCTAAATTACCAGTCGACTGGATGATTTCTATACTGAGACTTTTGCCGTTGTCATAGTCGATATTATCCAACGAGGAGGACACTTGGTTCTCAGTAAAATAACTCCTATCATCCAAATCGTCATAGGACACAGAGCATTCCATCGATTGCGTATTGTCATTGGCAGCCAAGTTACTGTCAAAGGAGCGGCCTTCATTTTTCGGCAAATTTTGGAAATCGTTTAGCACATTTTTTTCGTTGAACCGATTGACGGAAGTTTCGCTGTTGTTTAGGTTGACTTTCCCCGAGATGTTGTTGTTGATTTTTGAGAATTCAGCGCGAGGTGGCGCATTGTTATTGTCGTTCAGGGAGTCCTGTGACTGTTTCAAAGCACCGGTGATGTCTTCAGTGCTGAATCCCTGCAAACGAATACGAAAAAATTAAAGGGTTAGTCGACTGCGGAAAGCAAATCGAGGGCGACGAGAGCAAAAGGCAGTTAAATGGAAAAATTGACGGCGAAATTCACCTAGCGATATACAAACAAACATACGATTTTCGCGACTAGGTACGGGGACTATTTCCAAAAACCAGATTCTCCCATGAATCGGATATTTGAAGGAAAAGGATAAATGAAGATCCCTGTTAAAACATAGGTTGATAATTCAAGGAATAACCAACCCAAAAACTCTGCGTTCCAGCTAAAGTTTCACAAAACATCGATTCTACAGTTACTGTCTGACAAAATGTGGATATTAAAACTTTTTTAGAAGCTTCTTATTTAAGTTATTCGTAGGTATGTACTAAACATGGCCTCAACTTCATTTCCATAGTTTTATCAAATCTGAGGGTATCCTCGGAAAGGGCGATAATTTCCGACCCCCTGAGCGTAGAACATTCATTTTGGGGAGAAAAATCAACCTAAAGAGTAAAATTGGTCAAATTTCAATGTGATATTTTCAGCCGACGGAAAGGAGTTCACAAGATTCTTTCCACTGTTGGATCGAAAACCTACCAACTTAGCCCCATGATTTGGAAAAACCCATGGAATGGAAAAATTGATAAAACAGGATTAATAGGAAAATCGACGGTCTCGGTATGAATAATATTCTTCCATGACTGAGCGAAACTGAGGCCTTTCCGTTGATCGAGATCGACTTTTAATAATAAAAAACTAATTCCAAAGTGGATCCGGTTTTACCTACAAAATATGAGTGATGCAACCCACTAGTATATACATATTTTTTAATTGTTTCAAGATTAACAAGAAGAGAAATCCGTCAAAGAAAAATGTAATTTGTTTAAATAACGGCCTAAGAAGTACCAGTTTTTGTGGGCGATTTTGTGAGTTTAAATGTGCAATGTAAAACTTGAACTCCAGTCTGGGCAAAGAGTGGGGGGGGGGGTAACGGCCCAAAAGATCAGACTTAGGGAAGTAAGGGTAGGGGGGCGTTGGGTTTTTATTTAGCCAACAACTACCTACCTAAAGTAAGGTTAATTAATTGTAACGTGCGATGCCTCTGTTACGCATTATTTTCCTTCCTTTTTTCTCAATATTAAAACGAGCAGTGGGGTTCGGAGGCTGCGCCCTAACGGACGGAATGATTGACAGAGAGAAAATAAAATTCACAATTTCTGTCGAAAAAAAAAAAACAAAAGAAAAAAAAAACCTATCCTACATTATTGCTTCCGATTGATCACCTTCTGAGCAATTAGGAGGGTCCAATCCTCGTTGTGTTCCTTGATGTGTCACATCTAAACAGGACGGACTACACAAACTGGGAGTCAAGCCTCATGCACACGCTCACAACTTCCACAATCCGACTCAATACCTAGGGTACTCACATCATTCGTCCAACTCATCATTCATTATTATTTATGGGTTTGAAATTCCATGGGTTTAAAAGTAAAAGGATGGGATTATGGGTTTGAAATTCCATGGGTTTAAATGTAAAAGGATGGGGTCCATGGTGCCAAGGCCAGGAGCTACCCCGATTGTGAGCCTCTTGCTGCGGCGCACCGCCTCACCTAAACATTCACTATTCATTTCATTTCATTTTTACTACCTCTTCTCAATGAAGGATGATTCCAGAGCTGAACAACACCTGAAGGGACATTATTCAGGAGTAACATGAGTAAGAAACAACTTCTTGTTTGATACATATTCATGGTAGCTGAATTCCAATAATGAATATGAAGTGTGGTGCATTCTAGCTGGTCAGCGCCATGTAGAAAATTGCAAAAACCTAAAAACGTAGGGCAAAACTCTCGATTTCCGGCAAATATCTGGTGGGAACACTAGTTCGCATGGTGTTATTAGTAATTTTGATTTTAGTGAGAACTCAGCAGAAAATGCGAGTTTGTTGCTAAAATACACAATTTCTTAGTTAGCTGAAAGGGTTGAGCGCAATAAAGGTCCTTTATTCTCCATAATTCTACGTAGATTCCAAATCTGTGATAAAAAGCTTACGTTGTACGTTGTGGTATCAGGGTGATGACCGATGTCCGCTTAGGGTGCAACGGTAATGTTTATGCGCCTATTTGTAAATGAAGGCTGGCGACGGTCAACCAAAACGCCTTTCAAGTGTTATACTTTTCTATTTAAAAACTACCTCCCATGTTTCTTTTGAAATATTTGAAAATTCTCAGCATTTTCGACTTGACACCGACCACCTAGAAGGTATCAAACTTGAGATCATCAGGACTTAACAATCGAAAAAGCGAATGAATTAGTCGAAAAACCTAGTAGCTCGTGTCTGTTACAAGAAAACTACAATTTAACAAGACTATTGGGATAAGAGTGAAATGTGAAAATAGCTGCCGACAATAATCGATTAATTTGACGGATGAAGAACGTAGGCGTCTCTTGACATGAAAGGCGTCACTTCAGAAAATATCACTAAAAATCAAATCACACAAATTCCACGATTTTCATCATTCTGTTGAGAAAACAACACAGCATACCTTTGAACCTGTACCGCTGAACCAGGGGAGTTAAAGAGGAAAATATATTACTTGTAACCAGCATGCATCTGAGTCAAATTGAGTTGAATTCATTAAAAAAAAAGGGAGAAAATGTAGAATAGTGCAACCTGAAGTGGTGAGTCATTATCAGATGGCAGGTCTACAGAGGGTGCGCGTTCTAGAGGAGATCGAGTTCTTCTTTCCGGCGTCGGCGCCAGACTAAGAGGTTCAGGGCTCAGCCTCATCTCAGCAGGTATGTCCCCTGAATAGCGGACAACATTGTGAAAAAACAAATCCCCTGCGTATTTCAATCTCCCGCAATTTACTGATACATTCACGTCGAATTCTTCCATGGCTTTAAAGCTTAATGACATCAAGGCCCTTGGGCACCAACCTGACGGGCTCAGCGACGCGGGGGCATTGTCAGCTGGAGAAACTATCAATTCACAGCTTCCTCCTTCGTATCCTTTTTTGAGGTTGCTCAGAGTGAGCAAAGATTTTCTGGTCTCCAAAGAGCCTTCCTATTCAACAAGATTATCAAGGAAATTACAAAATAGTCGCAATTCGAACGAACCTCTTCCATGCATACAGTCAAGCTGCTTTCTACCGACCACTATGATATTGATGAGCTCAAGATGGCAATTGTTAAATTGCATGACTTTCATTAGTCAAAATAATAAATTCATCGAAAGCCAACAATCTACTGCAATTATAATTTTGTATATATAAAACATGACGAGAAATTCAGGTTGAAACGAGCGCGTTATGTACAAGAAGCACTGAAGCAGCACGAGATGGTCATTGCGATCAAGATGGCGAAATCACTACCTAGCGGTAACTCCGACTGACACAACTTATAGTCGTTGGGGAGGCTGATGGAGATTTCGGAGAAAGAGGTAGAGAGGTCATTGCCGATCAGCAGCAGCGCAAGAAGTTCAAGAGAGAAAGAGATCGGATCGAGTATTTTTGTTATTTAGGAAAAATTGCACGAAAGTATATTTACATAAGGCAAATAAAACTCCCGAAAACGCCTTCTAAAAGGGTGGGGCTGACACCGAATCCGGGAAGATATTTAGCCACTAGTTCAGATAGGAGTGACACGGCATAATGGCACTAAGTGTACTGTACGATAACATATTCTGAGAAGTGCGAGGATATTATGTGAAGCCTAGAATGTGAGCGGCTGTAGATGACCTGAAGACGTCGGGAAGACATAAAATAACTTAACATTTAAAGATGTAGAGCACCTCTTACGATTTACAACTAACACATTCTAATTGAGCACGACATGGCCAGCCAGCCCGAGTAAAGCAGAGAGGTGTGACAGAAAACAGTGGAAAACTTCCACGCTGATGTATACCTGATGCGGATGAGTAACTACGACGATGATCAAGGAGGCGGCATCTAGTTCAGCACGACAGCCTTCAAAGGAGTCACAAAACGCTCAAACTCAAAATATAACTAAAAAAAAGAAAAGAAATCATGGTAGGTAGCGTGCAGAAACATCTAACGAAATAGTAATGTTTGCACATGCCAGAGGGGAAGCATGCGGCATTCATCGCACATAAGCGACTAATCACCTGATCCATGACACCAGACTGAATGAGATCCCAGCTACGAGGTGGCTCCAAGGCTGGAGGAATGATGCAAGATTTAGGTGAGTCTGTAGCATCTTCATTTCCTTGAGCGTTGGTTTTTGATGGCTGAAAAGAAATTTTATTAGAATTTATAATTGTGACGTCGTTCTGTGTAAAGGTGGAGGTGCGACTAATAGAGAGGAAGTAAATTACCTCGAAATTAACATGTTCTGACTGGTCTGAAGATTGAACACTGAGCTTGTCGCTTTGATCAATACTGACTTCTTTCTTCTTTGTCTCGAGGAGTTCCATTAGATCATGGTGGCCCCCAAACTGCGCATAATCTTCGGCTGTCCAACCTGTTGGCACGACATGAGAGAGTCTCCAGTATTGAAGGTAGAATTGCAGCAATAATATGGTTTTTCTTCAGGAAGGATGGTCTGTCAACAAAAGTTTACTGAGAAAAACGCGGAGATTTCCGTAAATTCTCGCAAAAAACATGACGATGGGGCCGGTTGTAACCGAAAACCGATGTATACCTAGACTCAGTAGCGGTAGCTCAAAGAGCCCAAATCAAGAAAGCCAGTCAGCTGTTAGGGACTAGTCTGGGAGGAAGAAAACCATGGTTTTAACAGATCGACTGCCTGGAGGATCTAAACGTCCTGTAGGAAGACTGGCAAACCATACCAACAGACCTAGAGGGGTTGAGCTCTCCAACGCCGAAAAAAGAAAGGCAAGGTGTCACAGTTGAAGTCGTTCCAGGAGAGGAGGATCATCCCTAGGCAGCTTCTTTAATCCCCCTAACCTTCCTTTCCTGCAGGCACTCATTTTTCTAGTTCTCCTGTTCCCATTCTACCACTTTACCTCACGTTGCTCACATAACTAATATTGAAAACTTTAGGAACCTTTTCATTTTTGGGTAATTTCATTCATCAATAACATGTCTCTCACATTGCTTGGGTGGTAAAGTGGACGTCACACGCCGTCCACTTTTGGCCGTTCAGAGTTGTTGAAATGAGGGACGGTAACTATTGCATACAGTCGAACATATATTCTAAATTGCCTGTCCTTTTGGCCCAACAACCACCACGCGGAACTTGAAAGCCAAAAATGGGTAATCTATACTGTTGGCTACAATTGATAAACAGATCGATTCCCTGGAACAATTTGTTAAACTGCAAGTCTCAGTCAACTTCTGTTAACAAACATTGGGTAATAACAGTCAATAGTTGTTTTAGAAGATATTGGTCAGCCATTAATAATTGTCAACTAATACCTTCCCTCCTGGAGAAAACCTGACAACAACTACTTTGTACTTGAAGACAAAAATTACCATTTGAGTCGGCAGTCTCTAGGGCTGCTCCATTTTCCAAGAGTACTTTGATGATGGAGTTTAGGCCGTTTCGAGCCGCCAACATGAGCGGTGTCCTTTTCTCCCTGTCCAATACTTGGACATTAGCGCCGAACTTCAACAGCAATTCGACGATATCTCGATGGTCGCAGCTCGTCGCCATGTGTAAAGGAAAGTTTCCACTCTGCAAATTCAATGAATTCGTCATGGGTTAAAATGATAAATAATAAAATTAGGGTATTTTGATCGAGTTCACTTACGTTGTTTGGAACGTTGAGATTGGCGCCTTCTTTTAACAGAAGGCTCGCGATATTGAAAAAACCAGAACGTGAAGCAATGTGAAGTCCGGTATTCCCATCGCTGTCCGTCACGTTTATGTCAGCACCGCATTCAATTAGCAAGTTTGTACAGTCCTTTTGACCGCATTCGACAGCCTGCAAATCAAAGCAGCAACTTGGAGACACAGGTGAAGTAGGTTTTCCATTTGAAATGAAGAGATGGGGGAGAATGAATGGAATGAGGGAGAAAATCACTAAATATTGGACAAATAAACTGATGCCAACGGGAAAATAAGTTCCCTAGACCTTCATGTGCGAGTTTAATATTCTTCTAGAATTACTGTAGTAGTTCTAGAGTTACTGAAACATGATACATTGGCATAGTTATCAAAGCAAAACTTCAAAGCATGTACGCATGCGTTTCTTCTGAGATTCAGGGGGAATTTAGTTTTTTTTCAACTTATTTTCTTTTATTTATTGAACTTTAATAACCCACGACTGCACATAGAATTCTTTGGTTTATTGAACTTTGGTAGGCAACTCATGACTGTAGATATAGTATTGTTTGTAAGTAGTAGGTATTTTCTTTTGTTCATTCAAGTGAACGCTTTCACGTCTCATAAAAGCCCTTGTATTTTCGAAAAAGGTTTTAAAAGTTAATATTTTTTCTGCCGTCTGGGCCAGAAAGCCCTTTAAAACGCTCCGAAAGTTTGGGCAGGGTTTGGGTGAAAATGTGGATAATAAAAATGGTTTTTCGTGAGTTATAGGGATCCAGGTGAATTGGATATGATTTATTTCTAAATGTATGATTTTAAACTGGTTAAGGTGATCCACGGATCGATTGTCGCAGAGGCTGTGGGCCAAAATGGGTATTTTGAAAGTGGGATTCCGAATAATGAGCCATTGCGAAGAAATTTGCAGCGCTTTTCCTAATTATTCAAGTTACTGTTCATTTTTCCATGTGTTGGGACGTTTCATGTCTCCATTGAACGGCCAAACATTGTAAACTTCCTCATTCAAGCTAGGGGCGGGAGTGGAGGACCTCATGTATCTGAAATAAATAAACTAGGTCTTACTTTGAGAAAAGGCGTGAGGCCTTCGTTGTCGCACGCTGTAGTTGAAGCGTTGTTGTTCAGCAAGAACCAAGCTACTTCAGTGTGGCCCTGCGAAGCCGCCAAATGCAGGCAGGTCCTATTGTGAGCGTCTGGAACGTTGATGTCACTTTTTTTGGAGAGGACCTTGACTTTTTCCAAATTTCCCGACCACGAAGCTTTATGGATTTTAGACATCGCCTTATCTTTACCGCTGAGATCAACCGAATAGCCGAAACCCTGCTGGAGACCGACGATGTGTTCGTCATCGGAAGTAATTTTCTGGCCGGAAGGGTTTGTGATTTCGACGGATATCTGAGGGTTGATTTTGGACGGACCCTTGTCATCCTTTTTGCCTTTGACGAAGTTCAAAACTTTCTTCATTCTGGATTATTATTCCAAGCAATGAAGAAGAGCTCGGATGACTAATACAGTCCAACAGTTACAGAATGCCTAAGAACTGAATGTACACCCTACCATCAAACATGAAAGCTTACGTATTCGAGAGGAAGTAAGCACCGACTCGAAATTCGCATAAGCCATATTCGGTTAGTTGTGGCCATTGCGGGTCAGGGGGTGACACTGTCAAATCTACCTTGGTTGATTTCCATGCGAACTTATCAGTCAAACACCTCACAGCGCGACCGTCGCACTTCAACAGACTACCTCACTACAACTATACATTCACTAATGTCTCTGAATTACTAATAACATCAAAATTACTGCACAATTTCCGTATAAAACAACAAACAGATAACGGGTATCATCGGCGCAGGACCCTCGGAACAACCCTTCTGTCGAACGGGTGGGGTGGTACACGGTTGCCAACTCCCTTCAGAAATATCCCCAAGATGACTCCCACTGTTCCGTGATCCACAGCCCTCACCAGTCCAGAACTGGAAATGAGGGAATACTTTTTGGTTGGTTATTCCTTGAATAATCAACTTATGTTTTCATGCAAAAGGTCAACTTCTCCGATTCGGCTCAAAATTTTTTTCTGGACGTTTCATGGTGTCTATATCAAAAAAGCCATTGTCCGCGCCGTTTTTGGTAGTAGAAAAATTTCTAAACATCTGAAATTTGGGTCAGGGGTCTGTTCCCGGCCGAGACGGGTCCTCAAAACTTTTCAGCCCGATCGGACCAAATTTGGGCGGGGTAGGGGGTCAAAATGTTTTTTTTTTTGAAAAATGGATTTTTCGAGATTTTGGGCGATCTAGGCGAGTAGGGTGTCATTTTCCACTAAATTTTGGACGCTGAATCCAATGATATTGGTCCCAGAACGATTGGCACCCACTGGAAGAAGTAATTGGTCAATTTATTGTTCAATTTATGGGTAAAAAAAAAAACTAAATCAGAAAACAAAAATATTCGCTACTACCACTTGGGCTCGAACTGACAACCTTTCGATTTCAGCAGAACGCGCTAGCTACTTGCGCCACGGTTTGATCAAGGCTAGGATGAATGGCGTGTGGGATATCATTTTCCACTAAATTTTGGACCCTGAATCGATTGGAATGGGTCTGGGACCCGCCACATCCACTGTTTCCTCCATTCGAGGAATAACCAACCCGTGTGTAATAATTTGCAGGGTTTTTTAAAGTTGCATTTATTTTAAATGTACAAATACAACAACCTAATAACACATAAAACTATGGAAATGCAACAAGCTCCCAATGAGCTGAAGAGTTTCTCAAGCCGTAGGAAAATGTAGGTATATAAATTTAACTATAAAATAAACACAATCTCAGTCATAAAGACGAATCATACTGGTAATCAATTATTTGGCACTACAAGAATTGGTATGACAGTTTTTTTAAAATCAACTTTGAGTCCCCAAACAAAATTTTAGATCTACTGTCAAAAACGGCGTGAACGGCATACGGTGGGTGGCGTTAAGGACATTAATTTGGGTTTGTGATCTAGGCTACAACATGAAACGTATGTAAGGTATAGTCAAATTTTGGGGCCAATCAGGTTGACCTCTGGCATGAATACATAGATTGATTTTTCGGTAGTTTTCCGTCATGGTTGAACTAGCATAAATATTATTCCCTGTAGTAAACATTATTATTATTGTGTTTTCGGCGTGTTTAAGTCTTGAAGAGATTTTGATAATATTTCCTATATTTTTTCGATTGCCGGTAAAATGAGGTGGACTCCCAGACGTGCCTTCCCTCGCGCGAGACTATTGAGATAAGCTCCTTTATCGATTTCTAAAATGAAACTCATGAGCTGTTCGCTCAGTCATCCCAAGATTCGCTACCGGTATGTCTCGCGGTTGTTACCGATGCGATCTTCCGATCGGCGAGTTCGAGTTGACATTAAAATGCGCGAATCCGCGATGTTTGGCTATCTGTCATTCTGCATGCGCATCTGTACTATTGGACGATCACGGACGTGTTCCTCGGTGGAAATGCACCGACTGCCGGACCATTTTACCTGAAGAGCCCATCGGACACGGTGTATACAATTCTGTTTATAAGCGTCCTCAATCCGGGATTTTTTCCCGAATTGTGGAAGATTCAGCGGTACCTCCAAATCGGCCAAGTGCATTCCTGTCTCAATTGAATCCACCGAAAGTAGCACCCTTCCGTAATAGTACTACTTCTATCAATGAATCACTTGTTCCGATTGGGAAAATCAAGCGGGAGCTCCCAGAGAGACCACGGTCGGCTATAATCACTCCCACCAAGGAATTCGCGGAAATTGAGCCACCTGCTGAAACTCGGAAAACAGTTCCCATAAGTGTCATCTCCCCTGATGAAAAGCACGAGGAATCTGTAAAATCATTCTACAAGTGGCTAGAAGAACATGAGTGCGCCTCTAAAGATAACGCAAGTCCTAAAGGAGGATTGGTTAAAGATAAGATTGCGTTGTTTGGTGCTAAACTGGAAAACCACCTGGCAGCGCGTCATGTAGGTGACTCAAAGTTGACAGTAACGAAATCCAACAGAAGATTCAACGAAAAAACTCACCCAGATAACAGTATTTATAATACCGGTGATGTCAGAACGGCTAGCAATGCTATTATGTTGAGCGACCAAACTTCCTCTGTGCCACAAACCATCGATTCGAATTCAGCACGTTCATCAATCCGCCCGAACCTTACGTTGAATTCGCAAATATACAATAAACCTCGTCAACTTGAAACAGGTGGCATTATACCAAGACCACGCTTGATGCTAGGTGCAGATTCAGGTTCTCAACCCTATACGGGAGCAGGCTCTCTTGCAAACCAAGAAGTGGGCGTAATCCACCAAACAGCGCCGAATGAAATCAGAAAGCCAAAGTCTAGTTTGGTAAGGAAGGTGGAAGAAGAGTTCAGTTTTGATGATGAAACTGAGAGCGACGATGAAGACTTCCCTCCTCCTCCAGCTTGTCTGGAGACTGACTTGGATTGTATAGAACCAGAGCACAATGTACCAAAGACGAATAAATTGACACCAGGCGAGTTACTTGCCACGAGTGGGCCTGTAGGCGCATCAAGGCCCCCAAATATTTCATTAAAGACTGGCGATAAATTTGAGCACGTTGTCCACAAAGACGCTAAGGCAGTGAAAGACAAACCAGTCCCACCGCGGGGCACATTTACAGTTCGAATGATAGAATACCATGATAAGGTGAGTAAGAGCACTTTGTTGAGCATTGTTTTGAATCCGTCCTGCTCTTTCCATACCTGTGACTACTCAGTTGGGGGAATGGCAAGGGGTTCCATTCCTCGCCAATGCATTTGAAAACAGCAAATATGACATGGATTTTCAAATGTGAAAATCCAAATCTGGGTGTGTGTGTGTTTTGTCATTCATGTTTTCTGTTATTCAGGGCATAAATATTCGAGAAGTTGATGAAGGACAGTCCTGCTCTGCTTGCGACAGCTGCTCCGGGTTCACAACGCACAAATGGAGGTAGGGTTGCACATCATTTTCATTTTTTTAGGCAAATTTATAGGATATTTTTTCCATAAATTGCATTTAGTATATCTAGATTATCAAATAATGACAGTAGAGTCTGAAGTATCTAACAGCATTTTTTTTAATCGGTGTTAGGTTCAGTTTCTGGGGATGTTGGAGTAGACAAAAATGCTGCTGGCACCCCTTCATCCACTCCTTGGCCAGCTTTGACATTTCAATTGATCCCGCAAGAAGGGCACAAAAAACCAACATCATTTTGTCAATTAGGTACGTCTTGCGCTCACGAGAACTGATTTGTACTCTCCTGCCTTTTTTGGATGTACAAGCTCCTTGATTCTACACACTGTTGATTCTGGATTAGTACCAGTTTTTGATTAACGTATGTTTTAGTTAAACACATAAATCATTTATAAAAATAATTTATTTACAAAATATGCAGCAAATCATATAAAAAGTATAAAAAGGACTCGCTTTATCACAATCGAAAGGCGCAATGAAATGGGGGTTTGATGCGTGAAGTTTTGTCTTTGATGAAATGACGTGAAATGTGCCAAAACGTGGTTTCAATCGTTTCACCTGATTGGCGGCTAAGTTATGATTTGTCAGGTTCAGTAGTAGCCGTGATGAGGAGCAGGGGCCTGGTGGTAAGCGTGGCCGATCTTCTTGACTTCAGCGTTGAATCCATTGTGGTGGTCAGCAGTGTAGTGGACCTTCCCTGGTGGTGCCGTCAGCTTCCTTCAGAGTGTAATAGCCCTTGACGACATCACCTTCCCTGGTTTCATGTTGGCTTTTGACGTCACCGGTGTGAGGGTCGTGGACGCTGTATTCGAAGGCGTAATGAGGAGGAGCCTGGATGGACAAAAAAGGTTTAGTCGCACACTGGGATGGTACACAAATACCTGATGAAGTGGTTTAATGAGTTAATGTGTAAAACCCTCTCACTAAGGGGGTATCATGTTCTTGTCCAGGTTTTGTGCCGTTTTTAGTCACCCAAATTAAACTACAGCCTCAAGTACAGGTAACCTTACCCCCAAGTTTGAAAGTGCAATGCAAACCGTTCAGTTTAATTTTGTCAATATTTTCAATAAATTTCCAGCTGAATTCTTGAATGAAATTCCAAGTTTTAGACAAATCTTAAATCCAAAAAGTTGGAGAGCATAGATAACACTTGTGAACGGCCTAGAATATGTTTGGTTGTGCATACTTCATCAACATTCAGTTAAACATTATCTCCCTTGCAGCAACGGACAAATCATCATTGCGACAAATATTTTCTCAACTCCGCTCTTACTTAACGCCGGATACCCGATTAGAAAATTAGTACCCGCGCTGATTGTGGTAGGCATTTCCCCAAGTAGGCCAACGTAAATAACCTAATTTCATCATCTTTCCGTGTGCTCGCGAGAGGGCGTACACTTTTAATTCATTCGTCCGAATGAGTAATGAGGAGTTTACTCACGTAGTAATCCTCATGATGACCATGGCCATAACCAGGTCCACCGTACTGAGCAGCGGCCAGGCCAGCGAGGCAGAGGACTACGGCAATCTGAAAAATCAAGTGGATTAGTCAAAGCCTTCGTTACATGGTGCAGGTATCTTCCTGAATCTCGGCTCATTTATCACTTTACATACAACAAGCGTGTAAAAAAACGTTTGATAAGTTTGGATTTGAATGTAACTGTCGGCTGAGGTGTTTTTTGTATGCTTGGGTGTTACTGGTCAACTCAGGGGGATGTCTCATCTTTGGAAAATATAATTCCTTCTGGTAGGTTTGGTTGTCATGGTAGTAGGGAGATGAACAATCTCAGAACAGCAGGAGTCAGAAGGAGAGGAAAAAGTACCTGTAAATACCTGTAAGTACCTGCTTATTCGTCCATATTCACTGTTTTATCTGGTGAAAATAAAAAACTGAATTTTGAGAGGGTGCAGGTGGACATGGCCAAAATGTCTCCAAAATACCAAAGAGTGATGGGACCTGCCTGCAGGGTCACCTCCTCTGTAAATTTAGTTCAAAAAGCTGTCTCAGTAGTAAGCAAACGTATGCTCATGAGGATGGACACAGGAATATGGAGTTCCTTTGGTAGACACCTAACTGTATTGAAGAGCCTGTTGGTAGACAGGTAGAAAATATTTGGACAAAATAGTTCATTTGAGGTTGCTGCCTTCGTTTGAACTACTCTGAGAAAACTGGATTAGAGTCAACAAGCACTGCCAATATGTAGTCGACTCGGAACATTTTTCAAATTGTACATGAATGGAATAATGTGTTTCCTAGGGTGGAATATCATGCAACCACAGTCCTGTCAAAGACAATGCCAAGGAATTGGCTTACTGATCCAGGTCTGCTTTTAAAAGCAATTTTTAAATTGCACCAGTGAGGAGGGGAGGGGGAGGTTTCCTTTAACACAGGTTCATTGACACTTATGACGTCAATCATATAGGCTTACTCCTCTGAGCAGTGCGGCTTCTTCCCCCCTCCAATATGTCAACCTCTATGCATCCTACCTTCCCTCCTGCTGCATTTTCTAAAATGAAAAATTCTGTAGGGCAATCAATCCTCTCAGAAGAATTAGAAGGGAAGATGGTTGATGTTTCTTCTAGAGCATCTTTAATTATGTGATTCATTTGAAGTGAAAGCGTTCCTTGTCTTTAAATATTCCTTTTATTTTTTGATTAGTTTTTGTTGTTTCTTGTCGGTTATTAAGAACGTACCTCATTTTGTTATAATACCTTCGTACCAACACAATTCTTAGGTATTCTTAATGAGTGGCAAGAACCCTATGTTGTGGTTTTCTAGTTAATTTCCCAAAAATTGTCTTTATTTTTTCACAATAAAATTTGCTGATACTAGTTGGTTGTTGTTAAGAGTAGGTACTGAAAACATGAGAAATTTGGGATTCTTACTCCTTCACAAAATTAATTGAATAGAGAATAAAATAAAATGCAAAATCATCAGCTAGGTACCTATTTGAATATTTTAAATTTTTCCAAAATATAGTTACAACACATTTTAACTTTCAGTATGAGAAACTTGACTAATTTAATTCGAAATTAAAGTAATTAGGTTTGTTTCACGATGATTGCAGTGCATTTTGGTGCGGGTATGTACGGGAAGTGCAAAGCGCCACTGTTAAAATCCTGAACTAAAATTGGAAAAAATCATCAATTAATTTTTCCCTCACCTTGATCATGATGAACACGTGTGTTTTTTGTAAAAAACTGAGACCACGAAAGGGTGAAGTCGAGAGGAGGTTTGATGTTGATCTCCGCGGCCGGTTCTCTTTTTATACGGGGGTTGCGAAGTGGGGTTTCGGGTTTAGACTCCTTTTACCCGAGAGAACCTTGGGCTCTTGTACACCTGGTCCCAACCATTTTGATTGCATTTTTAGAGAAAAATCGTTAGGCCTTGGAATAGGAAATGCATACCTATTGAAGTGATTGGAGTAAGAAAGTGTCACACACAAAACATCCCTAACAAAATCTTAAGTGCCTAATTTAGTGTCTTCATTAAAGCTTGGTACATTTTTGCTGAGTTATTATAAGTTATGCGGATATAGTATCCTTCTCAACCCCTATCTGTACTTGAGGATGTGAAAATGCATCAGTTCAGTGCATTTGAAAGCGTTTAATATCCCACTACAAGTACATAATAAATAAATAAACAATAGAAAATCCCAAGAATAAAACGCTCAAATCGTTCAAAAAATATTTAAGAACTTGCTGATGATAGGCCTCCTAAGATGAGATTGTGGGGGAATGAATAATTTTTCTGTTTATTCAAATTATTGGTCAATTATTTGAATAATTCACCATCGTATGTAATTAATGAAAAATGTTCAACTTTTTAATATTCATAATCCAAAATATTAGATTACCATGTGGGAAAAACTCCTTCAAAACGTTGCAAAAGTAAGATCTTTGGGCGCATATTCAGACCTTATTCAAGCCTAAATGATTTTCAGCCCGATTGCCACAAACGGAGGTAGGGTATGCGTGAAAATAGCGATTAGAGTTTTTTAGGATCTTGAGGACCAAAAAAAGGCAATTTTCAACTAAATTTTTTCTATAACTTACTTTTTATGGAGACAATCTACTGGAGGAGTAGCATTGTCACATGTTGAGTTCAAAATCGTTATAAACTATAAAATTATTAACGTGCACAAATTTGCCGCGTTTTCAGTGTCGTGTACGCCATCGATAGATCCGCTCATGTTAAGGTGAAACAGTAGGCCTCCAAAAAATTCAAGAGGTCAGAATTCAGGCGTCGATAGTGCCATAGTAGATTGCGGCGATATTAATAGAAATAATTACTCAATCACTATTTATATCAAGATACTGCAAAATGTTGTCGAACACGAGATTTCACAATTGGTCAGGATTTCCTTTTTTCAGCGCCAAAAGTTCTGAAATCGCCTATTAAGAAATTATTAATATAATGTAGTAGGATCACCAATTTTTCATTTCTGTATTTTTGTGCAAAAACAACAATTTAGTAGATTTTATTTGTACTTGATACATAGAATTGATTACTATAATTTTTTTTCTTCAAATTCAAAAAATACCATTTGCTTTTTTTTTTAACCTTAGGCTAGAATACACACTTATCTGCGGGCTGGGCGCGTACGAGAAAATAATTTGAAGCATATTTATTTCATAAAATCGTGAGTAGAACCCAGGAAGTACGTTACGTAAATAATCTGCTTCGTATTGACTTACCTACGCTAAGCGAAAACAATAAAATTGGTCGACATTGAAAAATGCACGGTTAAACGTGAAATACCACTCCTGCCTTCCAAACAATATTGAACTTCGGTATTGAATTGCATTTGATTGCGGTTACCCCGTTCCACTTAGTTGGGGACGGGTCTTTCTAATATTTGATGGCACGTGTAAGGACGCTCTGACCACAATGAAGGTTGAGTATGTTTCGTAGTAGGTACTTGTCGTCGACCGCCAGTGGCTTTTCACACTTGTAGGAAATGGTAATCATGGAATTCGTGAGTTAATTTTCCATTCTAAAAGTGGTTTGAGGATAGTGCTATGTGAAAATATCTTGATCATAAATTAAGCCATTCAGTCAATAATCTCAACAACAGTACTGAATTAACTTCATTTACTCGCTAGGCTTCCGTTGTATGTTAGGTTATAGAAATTCCATTCGCATGCTTCTCTATACTCCATTTTGGAATGAAATTTTGCGTCGAAATTCCATTCTATGAGGCCCATAGTCTGAAGAAGAAAAGAGTGGAGGTGACGGCCATTAGTGCCACCAAGGCAATAAGGTCCCCGTGATTCGTTGTAAATTGTATAAAATGGTGTATAAAGATTGTGTATGCATACATTATGAGCTATCATTATGGTTGAAAAGACAACTGCAATCACTTATCAATGTGGGGGAAAAACACAAATAAGCGCTTAGAAGGATGGCGATTGTTTCGTGGTATTTTAATGAAAAGCACACAGTAGAGTAGAGGTGTTAAACTTGACTGTTGATATTCGCAGTTTTGTTTGTTTTGGATTCGTTTGGGTATCTAGGGTAATTTCCATTACACGCACCGCTCCATTCACGAAGTTATTGGTTGTCTTGCCCAAGTTCAAAGTGAGATTAATACGAGAAGAGCACCTAAACGCAAGAAGCACAGAAACTCATGAAGTTGAAAAGTCAATACCTTGTTGGGTCTTGACTTGGGTCATCTATGTAACCAAAGCGGGCGTGAAAGCACAAATTATTGTAAATACAAGTTAATAGGGTTTTTTTTTTCAAAAACTTGCATGCAACACAAGTTTTACTTGTGTAAAATGAAGAACTAATAATATACATTTTGCCGAAATTCCCAAGTACCCATTTATGATTAGTTTGCGTTTCAATGTGCGCTTTTCAGATCTGGAATTTTTGGCTTGTGCGCAGATTTCCTTGGTCACTAAGGGGGCTGTGCGCTGTTTACTTGTAACGGGGCGGCAGATTCCAAGCGCCCCGTCAAGAAACTTCGGCGGCGGGGGACGGAACGACCCCTCTCCCCTCCAAGCGCCTAACCCCAGCTGGGCGGAAGGCGTGTCCTCATTGGATTGGGTAGGCGATGGGCGGCGCAAGACACCCAGGGAGGAGTAGAAGGGGAAGGCGACTTGACGAGCGGACTGGGAGAAGGAACATCAAGCAGTCGTATCCGAACTCAAGAGAAGGAAAGTTGGAATCCCCGTTCGCCGTAATCCCGTGAGGACAAGGCGGAACGAAGTGAAGTGAACCGGAACATCGAAGCGGAACAACCAACGCGTAGCAAGTCAACCCCTTGTGAACCCGGTGTTGTGAAAGTGACCTGAGGGAACGAGTGTATCGTGGTTCCTTCAGGGTGAGAACTCGGGAATTGGGAGATCAGCCAATTCCTCTCCCGTAACAGTGGGCCCTTATACGAACTGAAAATTCCCCGTCGGACCCGAGTGTTGATCCGTTCGCGCCCGATTCGACGGCCAATAGTCCAGGTCTCCCACGCACCGCCAGTCGTCGGACCTCCGTCGGAAAGAGCCTCGCCTCCTCCGGCCTGGACGGCGTTCCCCTGACCGAAGCCGAGCAGTGAAGAGAACATCACCCTGTTGTCTCCATCCGAAGGAGTTGGTGCACGTAAGTGGCGAAATAACTCTGTCTCGTACCCTCGCAACGCGAAAGTCGACTCTTTAAATCTGGCCCAAGCCCTGACGTTTAGTCACCAGAAAGCTGATCAGAGAATTGTACATTGTAACCGTAGTATTTAGTATTTTGTCTGTCGTAGGAAAAGCAAAAGGAGTTAGGGGAGGACATTAGCAAATCACTTTCATTTTGCCGTTATTCAAATCAAACATTCCTGAGCCTTCAGCTATCTCGTAAATTCATTCGGCCTTCAGCCCTTCACTTCTACCTACTCAATAATTAGATTAAGTAATAGTCAGTATCCTTCTCGGCCGAGACATTCCGTATTTCATATTTCTGACAATTGCGTTATTATAAGCCAATATTGAACCCTTGTCTTTCAATCACGAAACCCCATTCCTCAGAGCTTGGTAAATTCAGGTGTACTTGGCGTCTATGACCGACCATCTCCGACATTCCGGACGGTAAGTGAAAGTCTTTAGTCTCCCACTAATTTATTCGCCTAGGTCTATTTCTGGATCCCTAGCCCGTTAGGTGAAAACGGCGGGTTACATCTTTTGGTGGCAAGCGGTGGGATATTTCAGAAATCTCGATTTCTGTCGTATCCACAACAAGTGATCTTGACCAGGCGAATATTGGTGAGAAAAAGCTCTGAAGGAATTGGGTCGCGTTCTATAATCTTGAAATTCAAATTGTGCTAGTTGTAGATTCCGAAATTTAAAATTGTAAGAAACAAACAAATCGGCCCGAGTGTGAGGAAGCGAGTGAGGAGTCAATTGACTTCAAATCCGTGTCTAGGATTTTTCTTTCTTTCCACAAATCGAAATTTAGATACTGGCTCATTTATTTAGTAGCATCACTCTCACTGTAGCCCCCTGTTCCGAGACTGTTCCGGGTCTGTTCCGGGACTGTTCCGAGGCTTGTTCCGAGGCCTCTGTTCCGAGACTGTTCCGGGTCTGTTCCGGGACTGTTCCGAGACTTGTCCCGAGGCCCTCTGTTCCGAGACTGTTCCGGGTCTGTTCCGGGACTGTTCCGAGACTTGTCCCGAGGCCCTCTGTTCCGAGACTGTTCCGGGTCTGTTCCGAGACTTGTCCCGAGGCCCTCTGTTCCGGGACTGTTCCGAGACTTGTCCCGAGGCCCTCTGTTCCGAGACTGTTCCGAGGCCCTCTGTTCCGAGACTGTTCCGGGACTGTTCCGGGGCTTGTTCCGAGACTTCTGTTCCGGGTCTGTTCCGGGTCTGTTCCGGGACTGTTCCGAGACTTGTCCCGAGGCCCTCTGTTCCGGGACTGTTCCGAAACTTGTCCCGAGGCCTTCTGTTCCGAGACTGTTCCGAGGCCCTCTGTTCCGGGACTGTTCCGGGAGCCTTCAGCTCCAATTGACATCCCGATTCCAGACCCGTCATAGCTCTTACCAACTGGGAAGTCCTTTCTCGATTCGTGGGGAAATTATCGGTCCTTGGTGCGCAAGAAAGTGATCTATCGGTTCTATAATTCTTTTTGGTTAGTCTTTTTTTTTTTTTTTTTTTTTTTTTTTTTTTTTATTCAACAAGTGAGTTCGCGACAATGTACCAAAACAGCAGCCCATCAGTCGAGGGCGAAGCCATGATGAACGCCGTGACGGAAGCAATGAACAAACTGGGCGCCTTTTTCCGTGAGCCTGCTGCCTCCGGCATTCCGCGGTCGTTGTTCATGGAAGTCGACACATGGAACCCTGATGAGCCGGATGCTATCACGGCATCCGTGTTCTTCCAGGAGGTGGAGCAAGCAACCCAAGAGTTTGACGAACACAGGAGACTACGATTCCTTCGTACCCGCCTGAAAGGTGGAGCCAAGCGATTCCTCCAGGATGGTCTTGGCGAAACCCCATACACGACAGTGAAGAAGGCCATACTGGCATGGTATGGCGAGGAAAGTCCCGAGAAGGCAACCATACGACTCTGGACAGCCCAGAGAGACCCCGACGAGTCCATCCGACGGTTCGCAGAACGACTTCTGGCCACGGCACGATCGGCTGTCCGAACTGAACCCAACCTGAACGATGCTCAACGTCGGGAATGGACAAGACGAAAGGCACTCAGCGCTTTTGTCCGCGGGCAACCGAAAGAACTCCATCTCTACTTGCAGGGTAACCCTCCGGACACCTTGGAGGATGCAGTGGAGCGGGCTGAGGGATGGGAGGACGTAATGAGAGCGAAGCAGGACTACGATGCTCGATGGGACATAACCGCTGTTAGTGGATCAAGACCTTCGGAGCCCAAGAAATGCTACTCTTGCGGAGAACCAGGGCATTTTGCAGCAAACTGCCTGCAAAAACCCAGAAGCCCGCTTCGTTACCCAAACAAACCGGCCACGTTCGGCGATCACCAGTTGATACCGGTGCCGACGAAGTTACCACCGACCGTCCCAGTGCTGCCCTGTATGTACTGTGGTGATCTTTCCCACTTTCCAGTGAGTTGCCCCCACGGACTCTACGCGGCCCTGTTCTGCAATTTCTGTGGATCCCGTGACCATCTGGAGACTGATTGCCTTAAGAAGAAGAAGACCCTGCCCATCTCAAATCCGCGAATGCACCAGGTCAGAAACATCAGCACGACCCAGGAAACCCAAGCCAATCTCACGACAAATAATGAGGACGAACCAATCGTCGAAGTCCGCGGAGACGAGCTGGTGTCCTACCAGACCGCTGTGAATGGTGTCATGATGCCCATGATACTGATCACCGCCGGCTTGGGGAAGGAATCCCGGCGAATGGTCGTGGATACTGGTGCTGCAGTGTCTGTCCTATCAAGACCTGTGCCTGGCATTGACATCCGCCCAACAGCGATGGAGCTATGGGGTGCCGACGGACAACCACTGCCCGTGCTGGGGATCCAGGATGTACGTACCACCATCGGTCCGGTTACGATTACGCACGCGTTCTGTGTCTTCCAACGACCCGACTCCGGCTTGGATCTGATTGGACTGGACCTCCTGAGGAAATTACCCCTTGGCATACGCCCGGATATCGGCGTAGTGGAGATGAAGGAACCCGCCACGGGGAAGATGATCTCCATTGGCGTGGTCGCCCCTGACCCGGACCTCCTCAGGCACATCCGTCAACTAAAGGACGACAGGAGGGCGCGAAAAGCCCAGGAAACCGCCCGAGCCACGAAACCCGACACCGACAACAACCGCCAGGGCGGGCCCACAGCCGCTCCAACATCTGCCGAGGCCCCCGAACCTAGCGTCGACGACAACTACCAAGGCCAATTGACCACCGAAACAGCACCACCCAGAAACCAGCCGGTGGCACACCCTCCGATGTCCGATGTAGCAGAATTCCCAACTGAGATCTGGGACAATCCTCCTTCAACCTCTGAGTTGGAGTGCCAAGTGCATCAGCATCTGACTCATCTGGCGGGACCCGACTACCAATTGGTCAAGGACTGCCTGACGCAGAAGCTGCATCTCTTCGAGAAGCCCGGGAGGGAGGGTTGTTCCCTGCAGGTGGCTCACGAAATTGACACCGGAAGCGCGAGCCCCACGGCCAGAAAGCCCTATCCAGTGGCGCATGCTCTGAGAGGCTTCGTGGAAGACCAAGTCTACTCCTTGCTGGCCGACGGTGTTATTGTGCCATCCAAAAGCCCCTGGAACGCTCCAGTAGTCATCGCCAAGAAGAAGACCCCTCCCGGTGAGCCACAGCAGTACCGATTCTGCATTGACTATCGGGAAATAAATGCCAAGACCAAGGGTAACAAGTACCCTATCCCCCGTTTGCAGGAAACCCTGGCCATGATGGGGCGTAGTAAGATCTTCACAACCCTGGACCTGACTATGGGATATCACCAGATACCCGTCAGTCCCGAATCAAGGGAAAAGACCGCGTTCACGGCACTCAATCGTCACTTCGAGTATGTGCGCATGCCCTTCGGGCTTAAAAATGCCCCGGCAACCTTCCAAGCCGCCATGAATGACGTACTCGACGGACTGCTGGGTGACGGTTGTCTCATATACCTCGACGATGTCATCATCTTCACTGAGGATCTGCAGTCACATGTTAACATCTTGCGAGCCGTTCTGGAGAGATTTGAAGAGACTGGATTCCGCCTTAATCTCAAGAAGTGCTCGTTCCTGAGGTCTCGCGTCAACTTCCTAGGCCATGTTATCACGTCAGAGGGAATCGAGATGGAGTCAGAAAAGGTCAAAGCCATAGGAGAATACCCTCCGCCGACGAGCGTTCGCGAGCTCCGATCCTTCTTGGGACTGGCCGGTTTTTACCGCCGTTTCATCGAGCACTACTCGGAAATGAGCGCCCCTCTCACCAAACTCTTGAGGAAAAACCGGGAGTACAGCTGGGGTGAAGAGCAGCAGAGCGCGTTTGACCAACTCAAGCAAGCACTCATGACCCAACCCGTGCTCGCCTATCCGGACTTTGACAAGCCATTCATCCTGTCCACGGACGCCTCAGGAACCGCTATGGGAGCAGTACTAGCCCAGGAACATCAGGGGCAGGAGCGACCGGTCGCTTACGCGAGTCGCGCCCTCAACGATGCTGAGACACGTTACTCCACCACCGAGCGTGAGCTCCTTGCTGTAGTCTGGGGCGTGACGCATTTCCAGCAATTCCTGCTCGGGAAGAAGTTCGTCCTGAGGACCGACCACGCAGCACTCACGGCAGCCATGAATCTACGCGATCCAACTTCGCGCATCGGACGATGGATCCTCCGGCTGACGGAGTACGAGTATGAGGCTCAGTACCGCCCCGGATCGCAGATGGCTCATGTCGACGGCCTGAGTCGTGTTCCCGTTGGCGCCATCATACTAAGCATGCCGAAGGAACTTCTGATGGCAGCCCAATCCTTGGACCCCTGGATCTCCACCCTGACGGCTGATCCAGAGAAGTATCAACTAAAGGAGGAGGAAGGAGTCTGGAGGAAGGAGGTCGATGTGGATGGCCAACGGATCACGGTGCCACTGATCCCATCCACCATGCGGCGCTGGTTCCTGACCAATTGTCATCAACATCAGTGGGCCGGGCACCCTGGCATAGAAACAACCACCCGTGTCGCAAGGCGGTACGGGTACTGGAAGAAGATGGTACGTGACGTCCGAGAGTTCGTCCAGAAATGCCAGGAGTGCCAGGAGAGGAACACTCCCCCAAATTTGACACCACCAATCCAGAAACCCGATATACCGACCCGAATTGGTCAAATTGTCGGTATTGACTTTGTTGGGCCTCTACCTGGTCGAGGGGGTACCAAATACATCCTGACGGTAATCGATCAGTTCTCCAAGTACGCAGAGGCTTATGTCACCACGGATTGCACAGCAGTAACAACCGCTCGCGTATTGACCACAAAATATTTACCGACCCATGGTGCACCTGAGAGGCTCGTCTCTGACCGAGGCGCCGCCTTCATTTCTGGGGTCGTCAAGGAGCTCTGCGATACCTGGGAGATACGCCACGTCCACACCTCCGCTTACCACCCACAGGCCAACGGAGTATGTGAGCGATTCCATCGCACCCTGGCAAATCTGGTGGCGAAACTGAGACGCAAAACCCGGGACTGGGAAGCCGCCTTGCCTTTGGCACTAGCTGCCTACCGCAGCCTTCCCCACTGTAGTACGGGCTATTCGCCAAATCACCTGGTTTTCGGACGAGAGCTGAGAATGCCGCACCTAACCGAAATCAGCATGAAACGGGAAGCAACATCGCCCTTGAAGGATCAACACCAGGAAATGGTGCGGGTCCGTTTGGAAGCCGAGCGACAGTTGAGGCGCGCTTGGCACACCCGTGAGCAGGCAATCAACAAGCGACGCCACTCTCGGGAGTTCCAGATAGGCCAACAAGTGTATGCCCAGCAGCTCGTCGCCCCACCAGGCACAGTGAAGAAGTTCTGGAGCCCCTGGAAAGGACCGCTCCGTGTGACCCGCAAACTGACCGATGTCAATTACGAGGTCCAGGATGTCCTGGGGAAGACCACGCGTTACCACCTCAGCAGGCTCAAGCCAGCGTTTATCAACAGCGTGCCAGACGACGCCGTCACCCCCGACGTAGCGGAGGAATCGCGCCCACCCGAGAGCCCTGCCCCTCCACCTAGCGAAGATAGCGGAGGGACGTGGTTGTTGGACCCCCCTGAATGGCCGGAACCAGTACGGACCGAAGAAAATCCTGAACCTGGGGCCCAGGGCCCTGGAAGATCCTCCAGCCGAATCCCGATTCCGATTAGGACGGCGTCCAGTCCATACGGGCTAAGACCAAGGCGCAAAACGATCGACTACGCGCAGCTCCACGCGGGGAAGATGTCAACACCTAGAACGGGATGAAGCGATTGAAAAAAAAAAAAAAAAAAAAAAAAAAAAAAAAAATTTTCAAGTTTTGTGGTATACTCGTAGTTTGTGAAATAGAATAGGGAATGTCTTACCTGTAGAATAAAATGCACAACACAAGTACTTACCTTGTTTGATTAATGACCGTGCCTCATGGGTCGGGACAGGACTGCCTTGCCCCCCCCCCCCTCTTTTCCTTTGTTTTTCCCTTGTAATGGTAGCTAAAATCTAGGGTTGTTGTTCAGCGTCTGGCTCTGTGCAGAGAGGGAGGTTGTCTGCATGATAAATGAGCCATCGATTGATGTACAACGGGTGAGTCGGAGCGTGAGAGGAGACTAACAGAAGGGCCGGTTTGTATGTTTCAGAGTATAGTGGGGAAATAGAAGATCAGCGAACGACACCAAAAGACTATGGCGCTACCTCGGGCGCGGGTACCGTCGTCGGTGGGCAGCACGGACTTGGAGCCCGGAAGTACGGAGTGGCTGGCCGTCACCTCCACGGTCATCATGGGGCTGGGCAAGCTGGTCGCGTCCTGCGACAGGATGCCAACACAGAGGCGGATTCTGCTGCGCTGCCTAGACGAGCTTGGGGAAAGCTTGAACGTCGGCGACTCGGGGGTGGACATGAGATCAAGATCGAGTGGTGGGTCGGTGGAGGTCGAGTCCCTGCGTTGCCGAGTGATCATGATGGAACAGCAGCTGCAAGCCATGACCCACCTCAACGACTCATTCGGATCGAGCACGCATCGCGCCACCCCTCGAGGATCGTCGACACCACGACCTGACAACAACGTGGAAGAGTACCCCGCCCCTGCATTCACAGCGCCCGCCGCGGCCGAGCCGAGTATTGCCGACTCGTCAACTTCGTCCTCGGACTCCTCGTCGTCAGAAGAAACCGCACGGGGATCAGACGCCACCCCAGGGCAACCGCGTTCCGGCTCCTCCCGGGCCTCCACCCCTCGGCCGGTGAAGGTCGTCCTAGCTGATGGGGATGCTGGCGCTAGCTCACCCGTGGCCCCTGCCGACCCATCCAACATACCACCTTGGAACATCCGCGCCAGCGTACCTTCGACGAATGGGAGCGTCCTGTGCTGCATCTGCACAAAACGACAACACCCGCCGACAACCTACCGCTGCGATGGCTGTAAAGTGATGTGGAATCGGCTGGTGAGAAAGTGCCGGAACCTACGACCCACGGATCCCGCCTACCCGAAGCCCTGCTCCATCGCCGAACACGAGAAGGACCGCCCACCAACCTGTGCCGCTTGTAGACGCTGGCGGTACGAGCAAGCATGGATAGCAGCCAAACGACCTGACGCAATGCCCATCGCACCAGTCACCCCCACCGGAAGGAAAATTGCCGAGGTAGACCTCGGCCTCCGAAGATCGGAGGGGTGTAACGGGGCGGCAGATTCCAAGCGCCCCGTCAAGAAACTTCGGCGGCGGGGGACGGAACGACCCCTCTCCCCTCCAAGCGCCTAACCCCAGCTGGGCGGAAGGCGTGTCCTCATTGGATTGGGTAGGCGATGGGCGGCGCAAGACACCCAGGGAGGAGTAGAAGGGGAAGGCGACTTGACGAGCGGACTGGGAGAAGGAACATCAAGCAGTCGTATCCGAACTCAAGAGAAGGAAAGTTGGAATCCCCGTTCGCCGTAATCCCGTGAGGACAAGGCGGAACGAAGTGAAGTGAACCGGAACATCGAAGCGGAACAACCGACGCGTAGCAAGTCAACCCCTTGTGAACCCGGTGTTGTGAAAGTGACCTGAGGGAACGAGTGTATCGTGGTTCCTTCAGGGTGAGAACTCGGGAATTGGGAGATCAGCCAATTCCTCTCCCGTAACAGTGGGCCCTTATACGAACTGAAAATTCCCCGTCGGACCCGAGTGTTGATCCGTTCGCGCCCGATTCGACGGCCAATAGTCCAGGTCTCCCACGCACCGCCAGTCGTCGGACCTCCGTCGGAAAGAGCCTCGCCTCCTCCGGCCTGGACGGCGTTCCCCTGACCGAAGCCGAGCAGTGAAGAGAACATCACCCTGTTGTCTCCATCCGAAGGAGTTGGTGCACGTAAGTGGCGAAATAACTCTGTCTCGTACCCTCGCAACGCGAAAGTCGACTCTTTAAATCTGGCCCAAGCCCTGACGTTTAGTCACCAGAAAGCTGATCAGAGAATTGTACATTGTAACCGTAGTATTTAGTATTTTGTCTGTCGTAGGAAAAGCAAAAGGAATTAGGGGAGGACATTAGCAAATCACTTTCATTTTGCCGTTATTCAAATCAAACATTCCTGAGCCTTCAGCTACCTCGTAAATTCATTTGGCCTTCAGCCCTTCACTTCTACCTACTCAATAATTAGATTAAGTAATAGTCAGTATCCTTCTCGGCCGAGACATTCCGTATTTCATATTTCTGACAATTGCGTTATTATAAGCCAATATTGAACCCTTGTCTTTCAATCACGAAACCCCATTCCTCAGAGCTTGGTAAATTCAGGTGTACTTGGCGTCTATGACCGACCATCTCCGACATTCCGGACGGTAAGTGAAAGTCTTTAGTCTCCCACTAATTTATTCGCCTAGGTCTATTTCTGGATCCCTAGCCCGTTAGGTGAAAACGGCGGGTTACATACTGACACTGGGAAAAATTGACTTCAATTACTGTGCATATTTTTTGGATCAGGAACATGATTCTGAGTGAGTTCTTCTTGCGTTGATATGAATTCTGAGAAAATTTGCCATAGACGTTGAATGAGATTTCATTGAGTTTGTTGAGAAGAAAGTGTAACGTCAACAGACAGAAATTCGCTCGGAAGGATGAGAATCTTCTCTTTATTCAGCTTTTCTCAGTGACCCATTTTCCTCCCTGACTCTTCAACTTTACATCTTCCTTCCAACCAAGTACACAACTTCCCTACTGAACACAGCCTTACATCATCGTTCCATCCCACGAGTTGGGCGCTCTTTCTGCGGTGTTAATTGTTAGTTGACCACTCCGAACCAGATTACGAACGCGCTCGCACTTTATTTCTCCTATCTCGGCTGTACGAGTCGGTGAACATCTAATTAGTTCGTCCGTTATTAGGAATGTGGAAAAAAATTTACAACCGCCTTTCCTAACAGTTTCCTCGAAAAAGAACCCACAAGAAAGACTCAGGTTTTGATCCAATCTGAGTGTTTGCGTTTCCGTAAGATTGAGAGTGGGATTAAGGTTTCAGGTTCCAGCTATTGACCCAGCCACATTTCCCGTTAAACAATACGTCACCCGAAAAAAAAAACGCGAATTCTTTCACAGGGGTTATTATTCCTCGGACCAGGAGCATTCCAATCGATTCAGCGTCCAAAATTTAGTGGAAAATGATACTCCACACGCCTAGGCACCAGAAATCTCGAAAATCTAAATTCGAAATAGGTAGGTAGATACCCATTTTGACCCATAACCTCTTCCGGTGGGCGCCAATCGTTCTGAGACGTCTCATTAGATTTAGCGTCCTAAATTTAGTAAAAACTAATAACCCACACGTCTAGATCACCGAAAATATCCAAAAATCCATTTTTTGAAACACATCCTATTCCTACCCATTTTTACCCTCAACCTCTTCCGGTAGGCACCAATTATTCTTGGACCCGTCTCAGGACCCGTCTCATTGGATTCAGCGTCCAAAATTTAGTGGAAAATGATACCTCACACGCCTAGATCGCCGATACACATTTTGACCCCTCCCCCCATTTGATTTATACCTGAGGATGTGCACAAACATTGGACTGGAGCATTCCAACGTGTCTACATAGAAAAAAATCTACGTAGATTTTTTTTCTCCCTAGTCGATTCTGGAAAGTTTTCAGCCCAATAGCCCAAACGAAGGCGGGAAACGGGTTATACACATTGTATTTTGAAAATGGTTTTCGAAATTCGTGGAAATCTTGGCCTGTGGGGTAGGAATTACTTCCCTTTAGGACGGGCTCCAGCCTGATTGCCACTAGCGGTCTGGGTTCATCTAGAGTAATGAAACATGGTGGAATCGTTTGCAGTGTTTTAAAATATGGTTTTCTCTCTCCATGGTTCCCATCACTATGCGCGACCCTGAGCTTGTTCTGATCTCGCAGTCCGATCCTCTCTATACTTCTCAAACTGTAGTTCCCATCCCCTCTGTACGCTTCCGTTTAAAATAACAAGTTAACCAAAACGTAAAAAACATCAGGAATTTTCAAGGTGAATGCCGGGGCTAATGGCAAAACCTGTGCGTGAGGCTGAGCACGAACTGTTTCTCGCATTCTCAGAAACGTCGCTGCCATTGACGCTGTTGCGTTGTCCTTTGATTAGATTTTGTCCACAGAGGGCGTTCAGAACCGTGAATAGCCATCAAGGAAAAGGAATCGTGATGCATGAAATCACAGAAAACACAGAAAATGAGAATCCTCTGCTTGTATAGTTGACTTCTGCCCGTAACAAATAAGGTTGGACTGAGCGCATTTCAGCCAATCCTGATTAGGTCAGTTGTTATTGATCTTGAACTATCACCTTGTCATCTTACCTTCTCTTTCGTGATAATCCAGGCCCACCTACTGACCGCATTCAATGTGTACATTCACCGTAACGCTTGGAAAATCGCGTAATGGTGTGTATGCGGGTGGAATGAGTTGATGTTTTTGGTAAAATGTATTTTGATGCAAATTCAGAGTGAGTCGATCACGTTCTATCCTAATTTCTCATTGAATGTACGAGTATCTTCCATAATACGTAAGCAAATTGTAGAGATGACCATTTTACTAATCTTTCTTTGAAAAGACGAATCTTCAAAAAACTCCTCGCTTGAGAATGCAGAGAACTTTTTCGTCCCGTTGCGTTGGCAGGCAGAAGGGTGAAAATAAGCCTGTCGATTTTGTACAGTTGCGCCAGTCCTGGCACAACAATTTTGACAATCGTGAACCCTCCGTTCGCGCCGCTTCTGCTATGTAGCTTCGTTCAACAAGAAGCGCCAGAAACTAAATAGAATAGGCACCTAGGTGATGTACGGGTATGTAGGTTTCTGTCAGATGGATAAGAATACCCAAAGATGCCTCCTGTGCAACATTCTCTGGTGGAAGTCGACACAGCTCAAAGAACACTTTTTTATACTTCCTTGTTTGATTTGAGTTGCTTCGTCACATATTGATTGAGGTGACGAGCGCTCGAGCTGAATTTCCTGGACGGTTGTGTTCCTTTCAATACTGCAGTGACTTTCAAATTAAGTGTTATCAAACTTGGGTGCAGATTGAGACGTGAAACTGTCATTTCGATGTTGGTAACTCCCGATTATCCAACGTAATTCCTAAACTGGTCGCACATTATTCTTCTAGTTCGTTTCGCGGTCTTACTGTATACCTCCATAAAATTTGGTTAAATACTACTGGCGCAATCGTAGGGCCATTTTACCAGATATTTCTTTTTCCAAGTAACGTATTCTTAATAATCCTCTTGTCTTCCCAAACTGGCGTTCCTTAATCTGATTATAGCAATGGTGTGGCTACTATGGTGCAGGCACTATTTTCTTTGACAATCAGCAAGAAGACCATAGAGCCAACACCAATGACCGCAATTAGGCTCATGTTGAAAACCTTTCCCACGGTTCGCAGCGATCCCGGTGGTTGTCCACCGTAAAATACATTGATGTAAAAATGTCTCTGGCCTACGGTATTCTTTACTGAATTACAATCGGATTTTCTGTGGGCAGATCTATTTTGTAGGCATTGCTCCTGATAGGGATGGATCCAAAGAGGTGTGATACGATACAAATAATTATTAGAATGGTTCTGCTGGATTGGTTATTAGAAGGACTGTACGGGGTAAAGAACATTATTGACAGAAACGAATTACCTACATGTAACCTTAAAGATGTAAGTTAAAGATGAACTGCCAGATGCACTGATGTGATAGTCAATTCAGATTGATCTGCTCAGTACAAGGGTTTTTATTTTTATTTTTTATCTAGTTAATTTGGCTTAACATAATTTTGAACAACTCACAAAAGTATAAAAACCCCGGGTAAAAATACGGAGATGAGTACATATTTGCGTTTCAGTCATGGGGACAATGATGGAAGTTTGGAGTACCTACCTTTATTTTTTATCTTTTTAATCGGAGATTTCTTCGTAAATCTCGATGTTCCGATTATTTCATGGCGAAAGGTATTAAAACACGGGATGTAGCCACTCTAACTGAGAACCTGAGCGGTTACACGACTTTCAACGTTCGTTTGTTCGGATTCATTTCCGCGTAGTAGGAGAAATTTGATTGTTTGAGTCTGACAACGCGGAACCGCGTAGTACAGTCGGAGATGGGGCACTTCATTGTATGCAGAGCAAGAACCTGACTTAATCGAGACTAACGAGGCCAAAACTTATGAACTCCAAGACCCTCAAGCACTCGTTTTCGCTTCATGATTAGCAAAGAGGTTTGATGCCTCTTAATTCTCAACGTGTCTCCGTTCCTGGGAAAACAATTGCATAATTATGAAAAATGTTTTTGAAGGCAACATTGGATACAAAACAAGAAAGGCGAAACTGAGTTGTACAACTAAGACCTATTTGTTATGTCTTCAATCTGTTATCATAGAAAAATAATGAGTTAGTATGTTTCCTTCGTGGTCAAATTTGTTAATAGACTTTCCTTTCTATAGTGTAATGTTTCGAGCGAAACTAGCTTTCAACGTCTACAAAATAAAAGTTGGAATTTGAAATGCTAACTTTCGCTATCTAACTCAGCCAAGGTCTCCCGGAAAAACAATGTGGCCTCCACCTAAACAAAAGGGCCTGGTGAATTGGCTGCGGGGCTGTAAAACGAGACTGTGCCAAGCTTGTAAAAAAAGTGAACTGCTTCCGCCATTCCGTTTCTTGGAAATTAACACCTTTGTGAACGATTATTTATAGCAGTTTCAAGTAAATTGCTGCTAGCTCTGTCGACCCGCGCCTGCGCAATTCAATTGTTTAGGACGTTTAATGGATAAAATGTTTTTCTCAAGTCCATTTGACAAAACAAGAGTTTGCATCGATGAGAATGCTCATCTACATCTTTAGTCGAAGTATGAATTCTCCTCAGTTTCTCATTCTTCGGTTTTGCATCAATTGCAGCGATTGCATCAATCCCAGTGGAACTAGGACTGCCGCATTGAGTGGTGGAAACCAACAAAATGACCTCAGTACCTCCATCAGACAACGGCTCTGCCTTGTTAGCTGTTAAATAATAAAATTCAGATGAGACAAGAAAAAAATCTTTCATCCAAATGCAAGAACTTCCCATCTTGGCTCGACTCTAAAATAACAAACTAATTTCTGATTCGTGGATTCTTATTCATCGTCCAAGGCGTTATTTATCCTCGACTGCCAATTATAGCAAGCGTGGAAACGCGATCGGTCGTATGAACGGTCGATCGAATTGCTAATTTCATGTTTAGGAACGACTACATAACTGCGAGGAGGCAATTTTGAAACATTCTCATTTGAGTTAGTGTGACAATCAGTCTTGAGTGAAAGGCTGCTTGTTTGCCTTGATGGAAGTGCTTGTCACAGTTATCACGTAAAGAGCTTCAGAAATTTTGGGTTGAATCGTACAGAAGACTCGTCACATTTGAGTAATCAATAGTTAACGTCAAGATGTGAGAAATAATAAATCGGGTATCAAATGGAGGTTGTGCCATCTCTCATATCGACGTGATTGAGATGATTATCGAGCCATTTTGAACTGATATTTATCTTACTTTAACTAAATGTTATTCTTAGAAGATGCAAATTGAATATTGTGACGACCAAGTAAAATTTTGGCTTATTGTACTTCATTGTCTCACTTTTGATATACGTCAAGTGGTTCCTGGACCGTCTGGCACGCGCTTGAACAATAGAGTATGTATGGGTCCAAACGGAAATTACGAATATTCTTATTCAAAATATTACGGAACCCATGCGTATGAGATATCATTTTCTACTAAATGTTGTGTATTGACTCGATTGAGACGGGTTTCTTGGCTAATTGCCGCTCACGGAGGCCGAATATTGTTAAGAGGTGGTATTTAGAAAATGGGGTTTCGAATTTTCTCCCGAAATTAAGCCGCGTGGGGTATTATTTTCATCAATTTTCGGACGCTGAATAGCTAAGGGGGGTTTTGCACCAATTTTCAGCTAAATTGGAGATATTTACTATTATTGAAAAGAAGAACCATCACTTTTCCTGTCACATTTCTTACTATTTTTGCTTTAATCCGTAAGTGTTAACATTTTGGAATAATTTGCTATATTTAATTAATTAAGAAGGAAATAAAAATGAAGAAATAAAATCTGATTGTAGAAGGAAAGGAAGATTTTGCTCTCCAAATCAAGGGAAGCTGTAATTTCTCTTCGGTATCTCAAGCATATTAGGAATGCGTCTCACTCCTCTCCGGTTCAGGCATTGCGAATATCCCCACAGTTGATTTTCTCGAATTGGAAGCGGAGTTGGCTCTCTTGATGTTCGATAAGGGTACACCCCTTACATTTACGGTTCAATTCAATTGATCTCGAAATGTATTCATGTTGATCTTGGTCTTGATGGCACACTTTCGACCTGAGCCTTCCCCACGTCCCAAGTTCTGCTTGAAATACCAGGTCAAACTTCAAATTTTGTCTATCGTGATTTCGCTATACATGCTCCAGTTAAGAAACGATCGACTTAATTGTAAACATTCAAATCGGAAAATTGGCACCGAACACCTTTGCTGATCACAGTGCGAAATTTTCGCACCTGATTGGAAGTGTCGACCTTAATTTTGGAAAAGGACTTATTGTGATGGTGATTCACCCATTACCAAGTCGTCTAATATCGTTCACCTATCTCATCAATCAAGTTCCCCAACAACCTTGATCTTCACATTCTTGACCAAAATTTGTACAATATCTTGATGGTCTACCTAATAGCTATGCATTGGCTGCCTTTTTTGAGGGATATTCGTCGACAAGGCTCTTGAGAGAAACTGAGCTTGTCGATCTATTGGTCTAAAACCTAAAACTTCTACTTACGATTTCTTTGGACCCTTGGTTGATCCGACAATGACTTCGTTCTACTATCAATAGCATAACTCGAGCTCAATTTGAAAACTAACCAAGCTCATATATAGTCGCCCCGGGGTCAGGTTTCAAGAAACATGGTCATGAAATACTCTATAATATGTTCTACTTCGACCAATTCGCCGCCACAGGTGTCATTCCACGGCTCAGGTTAGGTACAAATGCTGCTAATGAGCAGCAGCACCAAATGAATACTTAATGAAGCGACCCCAAGGTTTCAAACGATACAATGGGTCGCTTGGTAGACAGAATCTCCAGGAAGTTGGAACTACCTTTTGACATAGCTTTTTGGCAATATTCCGTTACACAACTAATATATAGAAATAGGCCACATTACATTTTTCAATTTTATTTATCCAGTTTTGTATTTTGCTTAAAACGCCCCCTTTTTTCTTCGAAAAATTTTTTTTTTAAAATATTTTTGACCCTGATTTGATTAAATTACTATACGTCCCTTGATTTGACATTAAAATATAATTTCAGGATATAGTTGAATAGTTCCATCTCTCTAAGCCTTTAATATTCGTTTAAAGTGGAATAAAGAAGTGATTATAAAATTTAAAAAAGTTAATTTTGCCAAAATTTTGAAAAATCCCTAAACAAACGTCTCTTGTTGAGGACACCCGGCATTTTCTCCGAACGCCATAAAAAAAGATGGTCGACGTTTACTTAATTAGTTTCCTAACAATTTTCCCATTCATCATTTTCATGACAATCTTCTTTGACGTTATCGCTGCTTGTTTCGTAGAGGCCATCTGTGTTCCCTGCATATCCAATAAACAAGTTCGTTCGGTATTTATTTTCTTTTTCGAGGGTTTTTTGGCATACATGGTATGTTCACTTGATTCTCAATGTCATTTTGGTTGATTATTCATTATTGAACATACCATGTCTGCCGAAAAACCTTCAAAAATGAAAACTAATAGCGAGCGAATGTGGTTATCCCTTGAATAATCAACCTGTTTTCATGCAGAAAGTAGATCTCTCCGATTCGGCTCAAAGTGTTTTTCTGGGCGTTTCAAGGTGTCTAGATCAAAATTCGTAGATCTCCGTTCGCCGGTATCTATCTACCCATTTTGAATGTGCGTTTTCGAGATTTCTTGTACCTAGGCGTGTGGGGTACCATTTTCCACTAAATATTGGATGGTGAATCCAATGATACAGGTCCCGGAAATGAAACATTCGGTAACTCAGCTAACTCAACTGACTAGTACAGGAGAAGCGATGACAACGCGAGATAACATGACCGAAAACGGAGCTTAGAGGAGAGATGCAGCATGAAGCATGTAAAAGGAATTAGTTTCCCACCAATGTATCGTTTATTACTGAATTTTTGATGCTAAGTCCATTGTGATGAGTCCCGGACCGAGTGGTTCCCTATGGAAATATGTATGGGTCACGATGGGTACCTGCATACCTCAAAAGTGGGTAATTGCGGGGTATAATCAAGAATTGCGGGACCTCTAAATCCTCTAAATGTTGGACGCTGAATCGATCGGAATGAGTTCAATCTTACCCATGCTTGTGGTCCATAGGTACCCGCGAATCCCCAAAACCCGATATTATTGGTTAACAAACCCTTCATATGATGGAGATTTTTTTAAATACAATTATATTGTATTGGATTTTATAAATTAATAGTTCAGACAGCTAAAATATTGTAAATTTTGAACATTTTCAAAATAAACCTATCCGTTTTAGGAACTTCCACTCCTCTTTTTGCTCTTATCGAATTGACATAGGCCTAAGCCGAACTGAAATTGATAGGTATGTCAGTAAACCAGGTTAAAGTCACCCAGCTGAATGGGGTCTGTCGATCAAATGTTGGGAGTAGGAAAAGAAAGGTTTTTGGAGAACTTCGAGGTCTTTAGTCTTAATTACTCTGTCTGAGTTTAGGGGTCCCAAATCTAGATCCGACTGAGGTGTCTCAACTTTTTAGCTCAAAAGACGCTCATTTGATGTCCATCAGTGATTGGCCGAGAATCGCGCCACGCCCTCGAGTGTGGTCACTTGGTTAGCCCTACCGACTAAAGTCATGAACACACACACCGCATTTCATTCTTGGCCAACTTTTTCCTTTCGAAGGGAGTTGAGAGAATGTCACAACTTGGGCTCTCCGGGCTTGCTCAACGGATCTTATTAAGTACCTATATCGGCAGCTCCGTGCAGGGGCGTTCGGGGACTTGTGGGAGAAGTTGCATTTACAAAGTCCCTCCCGAGATCGAGAAAAACCCTTCGGAGTCTGAGTTATATAACTTCTCACTACGTCTATATATAGGGAATGCGTACGATTCCGTTCGGCTGCTCTAATTGATTGGAAGATAACGTGGGGCAGTCGCGCCAAACTAATTTCTTTCACCTAACTCCTTGGAGTTCTCTTAATCATATCCCCTCATTTCAAAAGGTAAGCATGAAGAAAAAACTACCTTCACCTTGAAACTGTCCGCTTAACATTGAGGAAACTGGGTCTGTCCCATGCCAACCATTGTCTATTTATTTCTAGCCTTTTTCTGGCGGGTTCGTGGTAATCTATCAACTGCTGAAAGATCAATACATTTTAAGGAGAAATAAATGTAAATTAAACAATAATATTATTTTTTTTTTTTTTTTCAATTTTAAGAAACACTTGCCCCGGTCTCTTGAGACTAGATGCTCCATCTACACGGTTGATTTCAATGGACGTTTTTTTCAACTATTCACCGAATAATAACCCTTGTTTTCATACCTGTCCGAGTTGCCCAAAACTTTGACATCTTGTGTTTCAAGTACGAAATTTTCTAAAAATCTGAAAATTTGTCATTAATTCCTATTGGGCTCTAGTAGGTCCTTGGAACCTGATTTCTCTAAGGTGGTTTCTTGTCCACTGCGGGCCCCGGACCGATTGCCACACACCGGATGGTGATATTATTTTCGGATCAAGAAATGTATTACTATTTTTGAAAAACAACAATTTTCTATTAAAAAAAGGCTCAATCTTTGAATGTTTAGTTTTCCATGTTCGTCGATGACCTCAATGCACTTTCCTCAATAATGTCGGCTTAGAATAGTGACAGGTTCCAATATCATCTCATGTTCATATAGCCGCTCAGTTATCAACACAGGAAGCAGAAATTCTTCATTCGTTAGTTTACTATAAGGAAGTGATGTGCCTGAATTTAAGGGTTGCTGACCTAAGTTCCTATTCAGAAAACTCGTACCACGCATCGTCATTCTCCTGCTGGAACGGGACCTGCCATGCGTGCGGACAAACAATAGATAAGCGCCGTGTTAACGCAAGGCGGTGGGATACTGTATTCTGCTGCCCATTGCGGCAGATCTGTAAGAAACAGCAGCCTAACCGCATGCTAACCGCGATCACCCCGTGCCAGGGCGTAGACCTTGTATTTCTCGCAAGGTCGTTACCTATTTTTTGAGCTCTCACGGAAAAAAGGCCGCAGACCGCGTCGTCTTCAGTTGAGAATTTTCTTTGTTCAGGAGTTGCGTCATTCATCGATTATTAACGCCCATTATTGATAAAACGAACGGATGGTGAACTAATGAGTGCCACCGACATTTCCCTTGGTTTTGCGTAACCTCTTTTCAGGCACAGCGGCGTATATTCCACAAACTTACGAGTGGACGTAGGAAAATTCTTTATTCAAATAGGATGGGGCAAATCACATTTCTTATCACGTCACAGATAATTACCAAATGGCGAATAAATTTTAATAATATTCCAAATCCTTCTCGTAAACGTGTATTTATTACAGTCTTTGTCTACGTTACGAATCATTCAGTTGCTTCATTTACTCTACAAAGGTTGTTATTCTTTATTTGTAACCACCATGAATGCAGCATCTACGATCTATCAAGGTAAAATGAAAAGGATGAAACTCGGCTTGGCCTCGCAAGGGGCAAGCCCCTGGACCCCGTCATCTTTCGCCTAGAGCTACGCTAAAATCGATAACATGGACCAGTTTAGTTGCAAATTACGAAGCTAACGGAGTGATGAAAAACTATACCTTACAAGAATACGTATTTTCTGATGACTCACTACTACCTTACAAGGAAGTAGGTACGGTATTTTCTTCTTGTCTTATAAAACCCCGTGTGACAGGAGCGTCTGGGGGGAGTACCGAGCCGAGCGGCTTCGGCCATTTCCGGCCCTCCTCGGCTCAATATCACACACCATCGCAATTCATCCCCTTTGGCGCTCCTTTCAAAAAAGCGTGCTCCCTCGTTCAACGTCAACAATTCTCTCTTTATCGGGGATTTTGGTAGAATAGGAACTTACTACCTACTAGCCTAAAAAAATTATTAGGAAAATGTGTTTCAGCAAACAAGCTAAAATTGGCTCACACAAATTTTGAACATATCTGTAACTCACCCAAAACACGTTTCCAGCAGTTCACATTAGTTTAAAAAAGATATGTAAGATATGTAACTATAAGGTCATTTGTAAAATTTGTATTATTGTTTATATCTGTAGTTTCACCTATTTTCAGGCTCTACCCTTATAAGGCCCAAGACTGGTATCATGATGGAAGTCTTTTTGTAATGCAGGGCACTGGCTTAGATTTTTTAGTATCTCTTTCAATTCCAGTTTTCCAACTGAAAAAATCAGCGTGGTTGTCAAAATGCAATTCCTTGTTGGATAAACGTACGCCATGAGCGCCAGATATGTGCTCAATGAGATCACCACGACAGGTCACTACGGAACTACACATATTACAATTCAATGAAACAGAAGTGTGCTGTTTCTGGCATCCTCGACTGCTTTGCTGGTGACGATCCAGATTAAACTGTTTGTCGGTGACATGGTTGCAGTTCTTGCACTTAGGCATCACAGGAACGGAATAATAACGAATAACTAAATTAAATGGAATAGTAAACACGGAATAGTTAACGAATAAACTAAAACACTAGAAGCGAACAAGAATGAACGGAATAACGAACAACGAAATAATTACGAATAAACTAAAACACGGAACTAGTAAATGGAATAGTAAACACGGAATAGTAAACAAATAAACTAAAACACTCGAAGCAAACGTGAATGGTGACGTTGTGAAGAAACTATTAAGTTCGTTCATCTATGTTGTGAAGATTCAAGATAAGGGAGAGTTGATACAGAGAGGTTGAGCCGAGGAGGGCCGGAAATGGCCGAGGTCGCTCGGCTCGGTACTCCCCCCAGACGCTCCTCCGTGTGACACTCCCGCATCACCCTTCCGGCGTTCCCTTCCCGCGTCACCCTCTCGGCGAACGGTTTTTGGTAGTTAGGTCATGGCTAAAACATGAGTCCATGTTAAAATGTCTACCAAACACCAAACCTGCAGGCAGTTCAGACGTCGTATGCCTCCCAAAAATGACCTGTCCTCTTCAAGGGGTGTAATTTACTTGCGGGTTGTAATTAGCCACCCTAAACTCCTGAGAAATAACGTTCTGACTGAGTGGATTCATAAACGGTGTCTTTCATCCTCGCCTGCTCTGTGTGTCGAAAATCGCCGGTTCATAAAAATGCCCGTCCTCGGCCCATTCCGGAGCGGTCCATTTTTTTCGGAGCAGATCCCATTCAAAACGAAGCCCGTCAATCTAATTTTACAGGCGGGACAAGATTAATCTCGCGCCTTTTTGCGGTCAGTGAAGTTTTGAATCCGTTTTGAAATTTCGCTCGCTCCCGTGCGGTGACGATATGCGTTCGATGTAAGACTACGAGACAATTTGTACGAAATGGGCATTAACATTGATCGTTTAGCTCGTTAAGTACGAAAATGGAGGTCTTTGCTGTGAAAGATCATGTCCAACACCCTTCACTCTTGTTTATAAGCTTACCTAGTTGTGATGAAGGTTTCAACCACACAACTTTAATGGATTTTTTAAAACTTGAATTGAGTCCTGAAGTAATTTAGCGCTCAGTGAATAAAATTGAGTACGTTAAAAGCAATTGAGGGCTATTATAATAGGAAGAATATCCCTCCTCAGGGCTGCAACCTAGTCACACTTCAGCTGAATGCAATTTTCGGGAACAATACTGTGGGAAAAAAAGAAAGAAAAAAAAAGCAAGTGAGTCTACAATGCTTTATTATTCCTTGGGGCAAAAGTATGGGGGAAACAGTGAGTGTAGAATATCCTGGATTCATTCCAATAGGTAGGTCCGCCACCCATTTCAATGGATTCAGAGTTCAAAGATTAGACAAACATGATATTCCATGAGTAGCTACCGAAAATGGAGTTTGAAAAGTACATTTTCACCCGCACCCTCCCCAAATTTGTTTCTATAAGGTTAAAAAGTTTCAAGGGCCAACCAGAGTCGGGATGAGGTCCCTGACCAAAATTTCAAATTTTTAGTCTACTAAAAACGGAGCGTGCTGGCATTTGGGTTATTGCTAGACATCATGAAACGTAAACTGTCAAATTTCGGCACTAATCGGAGAGGTTCACATCTGGCATGATTGCATAGGTTGATTATTTGAGGAATAATGTAGCGATAACTCTCGTGGATTGAGCTGATCTTGTCTTGTGCAGAACTGCAAAAGAGGGTCGTAATCCCTATTCCACTGGTCCGTCGAAAAGATTAAGATAGAAAGGAAGATTATACGATAGCACACCTGGGAGATGCAAGGACGTATATCCATTGTATATGTGTATATATGTATATAGCCTATATATGTGCGAGGAAATCAACGGAGTGATACCTTTTCTATGACAATGGAATTTCCTACGGGATGTTGTTGAACCTGGACAAAATTCGTCCGATCTGATTACAGAATACCCGATGTCGGATAAGGTTATATTGAATGATGAATGATAGAATGATCACAAAACATGTCCCCGAATAAAAATGTATATAATGTTCTTGATGAGGAAATCACAAACTCTACCGTTTGGTTTCTCTATGGCGAATGAAAGCTTCTGAAAAAACTGTTCTGAGTAGATCCTAGTATCAGGCACTCTGAACTGCAACTAGATTGTGTTAGTTTCGTCAGTATAGTTCGTACTCGTTACGTTGTCTCTTTGCTGTAATTTCGTACCGTCGCGTAGCACATCGTCCGTTATTGTCAGGATTTATTAAGTCATTCGTGTTCGTCGAAGATCAGTACGAAAAAGACCCCTGTTGGGCGTAGTAAGGGTGTTGGGCATGTCCCGTCCTCTTGACCTTGGCTTGGAAACCCCTATGTGGATCTGCTGTGTAGTGGACTTCCCTCAAAGTGCCGTCAGCTTCTCTAAATGCGTAGAAACCCTTCACTACGTCACCTTTTCTTTCTTCGCCTTGGCTCTTCATGTCGCCCGTATGAGGGTCGTGGACTCTGTATTCGTACGCGTAATGTGGAGGTGCCTGTAATGTGGAAGGCATGATGTTAAAATTGCGATAAATAATAAAGATTTCCGACAGGCTCCTGCCCATATGTGGACGTACACACGCCGAAAGAATGTAGGACAATCCCGCGCATGCAACATGCTTTTAAGTCACCTAGGGCTTACTTTTTCGTCGCTTATTTTGATTAATACGTAGATGAGGTTCCCTACAATTTCCCTCTGTAAACGTCAATCCCTTGTTAAAAATGGATTTCTAATACAATTTATCCGATTAGGCAGTTAAATCTTGATAGCAATAGATTATAGGCATATCAAGTTCGACGACGACTTTAAATTTTAATTGTTTGACGGTGTTTCAATTGTTCATGATATATCATGAACAACTGATATATATCAGAATACGCCAAAGTATTCCCCCTATTCAAGCTTTTATCATTACTTTGATTTTGCTAATCCTAAAAATCTAGTACGCATTGAGACTCTTCCAGTCGATTCATCCGGCGATGTTGCACAGATTCATTGCCGCAACCCTATCTCAGCTTAGCTGCTTCACCTGTATTGACGAAAACGTTGTGGGAAATTACCGGAGAGAATTTCGTTGGATAATTTTTGCATTGGAGGTTTTTTGACAAAATGGCACAAAAACAGACAAAAGGTGACAAAAAGTTTGACAAAAAGGATGATGAAGTAGCGCTACCACAGATCTTTTAGAAAATGAGATTAACGATAAAACTAATAAATAAAACTAAATTAAACCTATGATCTATTGTACCCACATAACGGGAAAAGTTTTATATTTCGTTCAGGAAGTCGAAAAAGTCGGGGTCATGAAGCTAGGTTATCAAACAACTCTGACTTCAGTCGTATTAATCCATAAAAGCGTATGCAAAAGGCGGAGGTTATATGTGGATTCCCTTAAACAGCGGCTACGGGTGACATCGGCACGTTAGCCAACGCATATTCCATGGAAGTCCCCACAAAACCATGGAAAAAGAACCTTTTCAACATTTTGGTTGGCTATTCCTTCAATAATCAACCGCCGCCCGCCACCCAAGTTGTTGTGTTAGTACATTTTTTTTTTTAAATCTGAAATTTCGGTTGGGGACTTCTTTCTCGATGGTACTGTTACTGATGATGGCCTAACAGCCGAAATCGATCAAACATTGTTTGCGTGTTTTCGTCGAGATACAATATTATTTCTGACCATTTATATCTGCATCATCCAATTGTGCCGGGTGTGGCTCAGAGCCACAGCTATGACCTGGATAATGAAAACCTTACCATCTCCAGTGAAACCCGGATCCACATCTGTACGAGCAGGTCACACTGTATGGTTTAATGACTAGGCTTTGTACCAATCTAATTGAGCTAACTACCCTGGCGTTGAGAAATTAGACAGTTTTGAATTGGACGCATATCCCTAAAATGCATTAAAACCCTGACTTTTAGTTACCCGTGATTGATCAGCTGTCCGCAAACTTAAATATATGTAAATAGGTGAATACTTTATTAAAATATACTCACGAAGAAATCTCGTTTCTCGTCGGTCCTGTCGTATGCTCCACCGAACCCGTTGGGTCGAGTGTGGTCCTGCTGAGCTTGGTACTCATAACCTGCTACGACGCTGCCTAAGGCCATCACAATCAGAACCTGATAGAGTAGAAAGTAAAATACCAATGTCGTAAAATATTATTCTTACTGTGTAGGAACCTATCGAAAGCTGCTTTCAGTACCTTCTCCTCACTTTTTCACTTCCACAAGTGTTAAGTTCTCCTATAATTATATTCTGAGCAGGGCAAGATTTCCGATTGATTTGACAACACGATATTTTTACGCCAGAAGATAGTGAATGTGTAAAATATTGTTGCACGAATGCAAAAATTATTGCGGTAAAACTCACTTTATTCATAGTTGAATGTCGATGTTATGACCTCTGCCTCTTCGGGGTAACTGTCGCACTAGGGTTTTTCTCCCGTTTATAACTATCGGGAAACCTCAAGACTCAGCTCGCTGATCATCTCCAACCGCGCTTTCCTAATCATTTGGAACCAAAAATTAATGTAGTCAAACGAAGGTGCCGCAAGCGCCTGTTTCAACAAAACGATTGATCAAGACTCTTCAACCGGTAATTCTTTTTTCTCTATGGAAGAACAAGTTGGCGAACCAGTTTTTCTCCTTTTTCTAATGATGAATATATTTGAGCCTAAACGTAATTAATTCAAAAAAATCATTTAAGCCTGAGTAAGGGGCAAAGTGTGGTTTGCAAGTTGGACAGGGAGATTTTCTTGTTCCTCGCCACTGCTTTCTTGTCTTCATTAAGTAGGAATCTGTTGGATGATTGAGGTTTTTACTCCTAGTACCTATTGTTCTCATTTTCATAAATGCGAATTTTGTTCGTTACTACCGAACGAGTTCACATAGGGTTACGTCAACCATTAAGTTGAATGATGAAAAATATTCTGAACCTTGCCCAGGCTCACATTGTCCATTATGTCGGAATGATCTCCACCCTCATTCCCATAAAAAGAGGCGCCTGTTGAAAAAGAGGCGATGGAAGGCAGCGCTATATAAGGTTAACGCTTGCTCACATATCACACAACTATTCGAAACGGTATCGTGATTGTAACGAGGATCTCATTCGGACAATTTACCTTAAAAAATCTCATCGACCTACGATCATGAACGCCTGTGTTGTGTTTGCTTGTCTTTTGGTGGCCGCCACCGCGTACCCGCAGTACCACGGAATCTCGCATGGATATCACGGGGTTGATGAGAGTTACGAGCACCATGATCACTACGTAAGTACATACTGAATCTTATTATTGAATATTTCGTATGTGGTGAATTGATCATTCTGGAGCTGACTTTACCTAGTGGGTCCGAGTTCTGGAACTTTGTTGAAAGTAGCCGGTAAGGAATTGTGAAGTGCTTACATAGTTTTGCAGGGAACTTTCCCCAGGTTTTCGGCTCACAAGTCAAATGTGAACGAAAATTAGCACCGGAGCTAAGTTTGAAAATTTGTTGTCGGTGTGTACCATTTGCTCTGGAAAAGATGGATTGATCTATACATCGAGCTGATGCCTGGAACCTGATGACCACGCTGATTTACTGTTCAAACGGGGCAGCTTAACGATATGCTAGAGACTTCCAACCTGATCATCAAGATAGCTGGTTTTGATTAAGTGGAACAGGTGGAGCGCTGGAGCGCTGGCTCTGGGTGGTGGTTTTTGCTCAACATTTAAATTACAGATCAATATTTTTGTCCTTTTGATAATATGCTAACATTAAAAAAAAAATTAATTATAAACGCGTGTTAAATTCTACTTGTGATTTTTTTTCTTTCAAATTCATTTTCTAGGCCCCTCCTCACTACTCCTTTGAGTACAGCGTCCACGATCCACACACCGGTGACGTCAAAAGCCAACATGAAACCAGGGAAGGTGACGTCGTCAAAGGATTTTACACTCTTCAAGAGCCTGACGGCACCACCAGGGAAGTCCACTACACTGCTGACCACCACAATGGATTCAACGCTGAAGTCAAAAAGATTGGCCACGCTTACCACCACGAGCCAGCCTACTCCCACGGAGGACTCCATTACTAGGACCCTTCTTTGTAAAAATCCGTAAAAATATGTAAATAAACAATTTTATATTTTTATAAAAATGACATTTGACTGGCCACTAATTTTCGGGAGATTCTGCTAATGAAGAAAGAATGAAAAGAAGAAAACAATATTACTGTTGAATCCATTGAGTGGAGCAAAATTGCAGAAAAACCCCTTGAAGTTTGAAGCGCCTAAAGACACCCATTTTAACCCATACTTCGGACAGAGCCTTCAAACTCGGAATGTTGAAGTGGGCAGGGTAGCTCAGGGAGTGGTTTCCACCTGAATATATAATAATGAAATCCTAATAATGCGGCAATATCCTGCAAGGAGTAAGGGCATGAGGATAGTTGAGGTATTACTCTCTACAGCAGGAAAACCAAGCTCTTTTGACCAAAAGCATGATAGATTGTAATGACTCCGACAGGCGGAAAATTTACATTGTTTGCCGGGTAAATCTTGAGTTGAATTTGACTTGTTCGCACATCTCATGAGATCTGGAAACTGAGCGAATATTCTAACTATATACAATGATAATGAGCAGTTTTTTGTCTGACAAACCTCACAAAAGGCCTAAATTACGCGCTCTAGAACAGCCCTAACGAAATGAATCTAACTTCTATTATGTACCCTCAGGTAGATGCTTTCTGACAATATTATATAATAAAAGCGCTACAGCTAGAGTGAGCCAAATTCCCATTTTTATTGGTATGAGGCAATCAGTTCAATCGAGTCAACATTCGTAATTCACTGGATAATGATGCTCTCCCAAAATTCCTCAAAAATCTCAAAAAACATTTTTCAAAAGTTATAGTATCACTCGCACCGATAAGATCGATCATTTTCGAGGACCGACAAGAGAAGTAAAAGAGTCACTAACCAATGTTTAAATGAATAATAATTTTTAAAAATCCGTAGGCACTGCAAAAAAACGGATTGCATAGCATTGGTTTGTTGATCTAGACATGTTGAAACACATATAATGTAAAAGTTTCAGGCAAGTTCAAGTCAGTTTTCCGTTCATAGAGGTATAAACCTGAAGTTGTCTTTGATCAATTTCGTTCCTGGTTCATCAAAAAAGTTATATACATGCAAGACTGTACAATGACCGAAACTTGATAGTTTAGGGGTGCTGATTGTTGATTAACGACGCTAAATTCGCCAACTACATTATGAATGTTCAAAAAAGTATTCACCCTTCTTTATAGGTTAATAGGTACCAAATAGGGGGTAGTCAAATTATCAAGATTTCCTAGTTCCGTTTTGAGGCCGTAAGGGTTCTCTAATCGAAAAAGATTTCACTTTGCAGTATGTCGTGCGAAGAAAACGATTCTTCTTGAGTTATCCTTGATGAAGCCAGCTATTGAATGGGACCACTCCCCACGGTAAACCTCGAAATAACGGTAATCAGTTCAAAAGTCTGGCGATCAATAGAAATTGATAGAACTGGGTTCCCAGATCTCGCAGAAGTACAGAATCTGATCGAGTGTAGTAGAATGGGATCCGAGGGTGGAGATAAGAGTGTCCTCGCTGTGGTCAATAACTCACTTTTGAAACAGATAAGTGGAGATATGCGGTTGGGACCGCAGCGGCGGTTTAGTAACACCTGGCCACTCCGTTTCTTAATTTCCTGCCTTTCATTCATAAAAGTAGAACGCAAACAGTAAACCTGGCGTGGAAATGGTTCTCAATGACATGTAATGATCATGATAATCGGCGATGGTATGTGATGAGTGATGGGTTTACCATAACATGCGTTTTATTCTTGTAAGGGCCACTGTATAAATATATACCTGTTGTCATAAAGAGGAAGACGTCTGACCTTGCCGGACGGGGCTCCCTAAGGTGCCTTCTAAACAGGTCCCTGACCTATTCGTCGGAGCACTTGTCCGGTAAGATCGATCTGTGATTGGGTAGTGAAGTCGTAATCTACCAGTTTTGGTGATGCTCTGAGCAGGAAAGTCAGCAGATAGACCCTGTAATCTACTGCAATATGCGGGAGCTGATGGTAACACCTCAGAGATAGATGATGTATAAGTTTACAAGTATTTTCGAAAAAAAAAAAAAAAAAACGAATTACAGCCAAAACAGCTACGACCAGGCACTCAAGTATAACCAAAAAATTTCATGGGGCGCAACCAGTCGTTTGAGAATACGCCAGCACGCAGCCCTCACAGTTTAGTTTTGTTCAAGTTTTATGATGTATTTATTTTTTGTATAGTCGATCATAAAAAAGAAACGTTATGAATTTAGCTCTCTGTAGTTTTGTAGGAGTGGGCCACGACGGGCCCAAAAATGCTCGGATCTACAAAATAAACCATAAAGTCCCTCGTTTTATAACTTATGGATCCCAGAGACCACTTATGGCTCTAAGAGATGATTCCTCAACCATTACGGTGGTACGAGTATTATTTTTGAGGGGCAGAACCGATTGCTCCGACTTCTAATCATGCTGCTACTTTCAATATCATGAAATCCAATGTTTATTTGCATTCAAACTCTGAGAATCGATTGCTGGACTCGCATTGGGTAAGGGTACAATTTTACTCTATTATTATTACTTTTCAAATGGTCATTTCTATTACAGAAGAGTAATGGTTTTTCATTCAATTCTGAATTGCTAAACCAAATAAGGTCGGGCTCGGACTCGCTACCATAATATTTCTTATATTCTGGTGATCTCAATGACCAAAACCCCTAGAAATGAATCCCCACCATCATCCCCCCGGATGAAGGTACGAATAACATTTGAAATTTCGCCGCTGATTGAGCTCAACTTGTTCCTAATCCCGAATAACATCATACGGGAATATAATACATAGTATACATAGTTGAGAACTTACGTACGTAGTTATGTGGAGCGTGGTTGTTTGTCCATGGGGGTTTTGGAATAGTTAATTCGAGAGAACGAGTACGATATGACAATAGTTTATCTTTATTTATGTCTGATTCGTGAACTTGAAACAATGAGGCACATGAAGAGGCACGTAAGGGTCTCTTACTACCGGCATACGAAATGAATTGATGAGCAGCTTTTAGTAGCTTCTCTACACTTTGGGGCTTTTCATCCTCCGTAAAATGTAAAATATGCTTCGATACTATTAATTTTCTATTTACAATCGAAGTGAGGGGCTCCGACATAAATTGTATAAGCAACTTCAGGGGTGAAATTAACCCTTAGTAACTGAATTCACCTGCTATTAGAAAGTTATGCGTATTCAAGCACGAACGTTTTTTTTTTAAATATTTTATTTGTACAATAGTTTACTGAACATAAGTAACAGAAACATTGTACGGCTTTTAAAATAAATTATAAATAATATCAAACTACGAATTGGTCCATCTAAACTGATGCGTTCTATGTAAATTTCCCTTGGCTTGAAATTTGAATTCAGCATCTCGCGTACGACAGTCTATGGTACATTAACCACCTGCGATTCAAATACATACCAATATCCCGTTCAGTTCGAGGTCAATTGCTGGTGAAGGATTGAAAAAGTGAGAGACGCGAAGTACCCCTCACGATATCAGAGCAGTGGGGTTGTACTGCCGTTCCTAGTATATAAGGTTCTACCCCTGGCCGTGAAAGTCATTCGAGTCCAGTGTTACACGGTCAATCGTATTCGGAAACTCACCCCGACACACCAACATGAACAGTTTGATTGTTTTCGCTGCCCTCATCGCTGCAGTCGTCGGCCAGTACTACGGCGGTCATCATGGCGCCGCTTACCACGGACACGAAGAGCACTATGACCACCACGTGAGTCATTTATATGACCAAATTTATTGAGAGAATATTAGGGAATGAAAATTAATCTCCTTTCAAAATATAGAGTTCGACATTGATTAAAAAATAAACCCACAAAAGTTTGGGTCTCAACAAATAATAATAGTCAAACTTTTCCCCATGAATTTACTTCATTTTCATAAAGTACAAAACTTATTGAGAAAAAAAGTAGCCAGCAACAATAAAGTTAAGACCTACACGGGGAGCTGAGTGAACAGTACCAACGAGAGAGGCTGTGTTATTGGTAACAACATTGAAGAGCAGTCAAATCCAAAGCTGCCTTCGTTTTTCGAAGCCTCCCTTGTCAGAGTTACTCATGTTGTGGCCCTTCTAAACTTGGGCATTTGTTCTTCAATGAAATATCCTTCAGTACTTTTCAAAAATAGTATTCTGTTGTTATTGGTGGCTTTGTAATATCGATTCCACATCATGTCATTCACTGATTAGCTCTTTCACATTCTCACTTTACTCTAAAAGCTCGACATTTATTGGCCAGCAATACAAATTGATGGCTCTTGGATTTAATACTTCGTTGTCTCCCCTAACCTCGCAGGCTCCTGCTCACTACGCCTTCGAATACAGCGTCCACGATCCTCACACTGGTGACGTCAAAAGCCAACATGAAACCAGGGAAGGTGACGTCGTCAAGGGCTACTACACTCTGAAGGAAGCTGACGGCACCACCAGGGAGGTCCACTACACTGCTGACCACCACAATGGATTCAACGCTGAAGTCAAGAAGATTGGCCACGCTCAACACGCTCCCGCCTACCACCATGCCCCATCTTACGGTCATCACTACTGATTCTAAGCTGGCGCACAAAAAATCTCCTCTCTGTTCATACCAAAAATTTGTGTATATACGCGTTTTATAATTTTTGATACCAATAAAATATTTATATTTTCAAGATATTCCTTCATATTTCTTTCGCGTTCCCTCTAATAGGTGCTGCTACTGCATTGTGTTTGCTTAAAAACTTAGATTTATCCTTGCAACGAACGTGACTGTATGTGACAACATACTCATTTCAATTTGGAGAAGAGTAGAAACAAAACTTCTGCTGCCTTACATCTTCCAAAATAAAAGTGGGCTGTCTTTGGTGTATTTGAGGAATGAAGAGATTATAATTTGTCATGTTTATTGGTGATAACCAATGCATTTTTCCATGAAACGCGGCGCTCATTAACCCATAAATGAAAAAAAAAAAAAAATAATAATAATAAAAATGCATGCTACCTCATAATTTTGTGACTATGTAGGACATCTGTGCAAGAAATATGTACTTAGGCTACATAATATAATTATCCCGAAAGTTCCACCTGGCGGTTGAAACAGGAATTGTTTGTTGTCTATACTCGTTGCAATGATTCATGATCATCCTTTCATCGCCTTCGATCAGCTCGATTCAGCTCGGAATTCACTAATTTATGATCTACGACCACTAATCACCGAAATTTGGCCAATCGTTCGTACCGTCTCGGTTAACGGAAATAAATTACAATACTTTTTTTTTCATGACAAAATGTGATGATTCATAAATTTCATGAATCATCTGGTGGTCTATTCATTGCTCCGTGAAAGAAATATCTGCACCCCATCAACCCTCCGAGTGCAGGGTAGGGGCACTGAGTACACCGATGATGTTCTTTCGTCTCTCTCCGATTATACCAGCTTCCTAGAACCCAAAAAAATTACGACCGACCCAAGCGATTATGCGTTGATTCCGATATTTTTGGGAAGGAAACTGGAAATTATTGCACAGTTTTTCCATTATGCGGATTCAGAATTGAAGATGAGGCCTCAACTCACTAATACCTTCCTCAAGTTCTCAACATTCAACAGTTATTACATAACCAAAACACCACCATATTTGGTTACCAACAAAATTCTATTAAAAAATATATATAATGGTAAATACATATAACAAAATTCGTATAAAATGCTCATCAAAAATGTGAAATGAAAACTGACAAATAAAGGTATAGTATTTTACATGAGCTTTCCTTGTCACAAGATGTCATGTACCTACATATACGTGTTGTTCACCCTTACCCACCCAGTGTGAAGAAATCGGCCTGACAAGATAACAGGATAAACTAGGTTGAAAGTGTAGCCTGTGTGCTAAATAACTAATTTTTCTATTGGTTTTAGGGCTTAACAACGCACGTATATGCGCACTGTATTTCGCACTAATTGTTACGAAATTTCATCCGGAGGGTTAAGGGTAAAAAAAAAAAAAAAAACTTCGGAATGATAAAGGTTGACAAGAAGCAATCACCCTGCAATTGACTTTGCGAAAGCTTTGTGGTCACTCTTGAAATCGAAACATTTGTCCTCGAAAATTAAATTGTCCGCTGGCATTTCAGAGTACGAAATGGCTGTCTGGTGTTCTGTATTTATTTCTTTGTAACATCGGTTCGTTTCTGTTTTTGCATTGAATTTTGATCGATTTTTCCAAATTATGCAGTATATTATCGAGTTCGGGCTCAGAGACTTGGTTTACTATGAGTGGAGGCGGGGTAGTCGTAGTTAGTGATCCACTGTTCGCCAATTCATGTCTCTTAGCGCTCAACAGACAAATGGTCGGTTTCGTACTTGTTTTGTTATCAAATGATTTCCTACCAGTAAACAAGCCCATGTAAACAAAGAAGCGTTGGGTTTAGAATCAGTCCTCACCAGCTAGACGCATTTCCTTAGATTCCAAGATCGTTGAAACCATTGAGGTCGCTATTGCAGCTGTTACGCTCTGCACAGGACTACCACACTATGAACTACCAATATTTAATGATTATCGATTCAACTTATCTCAGCTTAGGTGACCAATGCCATCATTCATACTCCTAACAGTGCCTCCACCAAAATGAGCCTATCAAAATCCATTTAAGGCTGAGTGCGACTAAGTTAGCGTGGGTCTGAGCTCTTTCCGCCCTCAATGAGTAAACATATAACATTTATGCATTTTTCGTTTGCAAAATATGTCAATAATTTAACCACACTGACCGGTGTTGGAGATCTTAACAAACTGCAGACAACGAAAATACAACGGAAATACGTTCGAACGTGACATGTTAATTCACTACTCTAAGCTTTCTATGCATATTCTATTGTTGGATTGTTTCTATGTTGATAAAAAATTGAGGTGATTTAGGGAAAAATGAAACGAAGTAATCGACCGGAATGAATGAGACTGCGATGTCTATTGAATAGAAAATGGAGAAAAGGCGAATGAAAGGTTGATAGAAACCGTTTGAGGTTGAAGATACAAGCAAACTAGCAATACGTATACCCAAGAATAAGAACAATTTTATTATATAACTTGGAGAATTTTTGAATAATTCAAATTCTCCGCTGTTCTAACGGTGAGGGAAACGATATTTATTTTAATATCTTTAATATTTTATGTTTAACCTGCGTGGATAGGTGGTATACACTCGTACTTATGAGAGTTGGATAAGGGTATCCAAAACGTTTGTGCCACATTGCCCGTCCCACCTTCCTGACAACGGACTTCACTAACTCGGAATTTAAAATTTCAATGACATCATCGAAACACCATGATTTGGGATGCCAAGACCGGTCCCGGTATTGGTCAAGTTCGATTTGCATCGAAACCCCGGCATAGGGAACCACGCCTTGTCACCAGAACTCCCTCTCGCACTTGAGTATCGCAATCAAATTTCAAACCACTTGCAGTAACTGCCGAAGAAAATTAAGCGGGGGCAACTTGTCAGGAGAAGGGACTTATAATATAAGAACCGCTCGGGTTGAACCCGATTTAAAATAAACTGCCTCGGGTTTCCTACTCTCAAGACATTCGTTCTCTCCGAGTTTCGTTCCAAGACTTAACGAACTAAAATGAACACCCTAGTTGTGCTACTTTGTCTTTTCGGCGTGGCTGTTGCCTTCCCTCAGTACGGTGGACATGGCTACCATGAGGAAGAACATTACGTAAGTGAATTTTATATATACTCATTTCAATACTCTTTAATAATTTATGTGTGATATATAACGATCATATCTCAATTTAACTGTATTCAATGGTCATCGTAATGATTCGGCTAATGTACATGTTACCGCATTTAATGAAAACATATTTTGTTCGTAAAGCTGATGGATTATTCTTTTCTAAAACATGCGACAAGGCATCTTATATTATTTTGTGGAGGAGCTTTTAAAATATTCTGGATATGAAATTACTCTAGAAGGTTGATAATATTGCATTTGCAGCTCAGAGTGGACCAGTAATATTTCTGTAGGAACTTGCGGGTATTTGGCGGCCATTGCAGTCATTTCGTTTGCTGTGGAGGTGACATTGTTCAACGTTTCAGGCTAAAAGTCCACATAATATACGGTAGCATGGGATCCTAGGGAGTCAGTAGTGTTCAAATACCAATTTCGAAGAAACTCCCTCTCCTCTTTATTTATTTATTTATTTATTTATTTTTTTTTTTTGTATAAAGGATGAAAACCTGTTTCAACGAACTCAGAGCTCGAATTAGATGCTCTAGAAGGAGGAAGAACGTTGATTTTTGACTGATCCATATATATCCCTATTATCCACAGGCCCCTCCTCATTACTCTTTCGAGTACAGTGTTCACGATCCTCATACTGGAGATATCAAAAGTCAGCACGAGTCTCGAGAGGGCGACTCAGTCAAGGGCTACTACACTCTGAAGGAGGCTGACGGCACCACCAGGGAAGTCCACTACACCTCTGACAAACACAACGGATTCAATGCTGACGTCAAGAAGATCGGCCACGCTGTCCATCACGCTCCTGCCTACCATGGAGCTCACTATTAGACAAGAGTAGACTCGTTGAGGTCTTTTGGTTTTACAAAACACTTCCTTTCCTTTTTTGACCGATTAGAACGTAAGAATTAGTAATTATATTTTTTATACGAATTCTTTACAATTTTGTAAATAAACACTTGATTTTGACGTTCTGGCTTCCTAACCTGCCAACCTTGTTAAACAATTCTTTGATTAAGTACAGAATAGCAGTCTGAAAGAGTGACCGCACTGCGCAAGTAGGTAAAACTTGCTTATAGTGATTTTGGTTCTTCGGAGTATCTAGTTGTTTTATGCTGCTCCTTGAACTGCCCTGTGTTCACATACCCCTCATGCCGTAAACGCAGCACCTTTGTTTCATTTATATCAGGTCATAATATTCCCATATTTCTACGATGTATCTATCACGTTCGTATCACTGGGTTGCCTAAGTACCGATTTGAATGTCCGGATAAAGCCAACAGCTCAATATTCCCAGTGCATACTGCAAACCTCTTTCACTGCACTAGGCTCCCTCCTTTTGCAGACTTCAGGTGAAGAGTGCATGGGTCTGAACTCCACCAAGTCCCTTCCCTTCAAGCTCATTCTTTTTGGCCAGGCCAAATAGGCTTCTCCTACGTCACATGGCAATAGTGAACTAGAGTGGGAAAGTCCTCTGATGTATACCCATGTCTAATTAGAGTCAGGGTGTATGGGTGCTCCCCCCCTCCCTCCTTAAGAGGCATTTTGCAATTGCTGCCATCTCTGTTAGAGTTACACTCTCAAAAGGATGTTTGGCAGTAGTGGATATTTTTGCTGAGACTCATCACGAATATTTAGGTTCAAGGAACATATATTTTATATGAAATATTTATACAAATATGAAAATTACAAAGGTGTAACACCCATTTTTTGTAAAACCAAAAAATGATCAAAGAGCTTCTTGGTATCACGGTTTTGGTAGGATTGCCTCGTGGTGGTGAAAATGTCTAGTAGTGATGTCCGTAAGATGGGGCGTGGTGGTAGGCAGGAGCGTGGTGAGCGTGGCCAATCTTCTTGACTTCAGCGTTGAATCCATTGTGGTGGTCAGCAGTGTAGTGGACCTCCCTGGTGGTGCCGTCAGCTTCCTTCAGAGTGTAGTAGCCCTTGACAACGTCTCCTTCCCTGGTTTCATGTTGGCTCTTGACGTCACCAGTGTGCCCATCATGGACGCTGTATTCGAAAGCATAGTGGGGTGGGGCCTGATGGAAATATGAGTCAATTGTAAGAATTTCGGAACCGGCTGGGCTTATTATAATAACTGTTCTACGTATCATCTCTAGAAGAACTGTAGTTGTTATTATTCAGATATTTTTCAGAATCACTAAAATTTATTATTAGTCAATGATTCATTCATTTACGCTCTTAGCGTACACCAAGCACAGTTTGATAAAAACACGCCTCAAACTAGCTTACTCACATGATGGTCGTAGTGTTCCTCGTGATCGTGATGTTGGTACCCATGGTGATATTGGGGGTATGCGACAGCGACTCCAACGAGGCACAAAAGTACAATAAAGGAGTTCATTTTGTATAATTTCGGTCTCTGCTAGACTCGGCTTGAACTGAAGAGCGAATGTGCCCTTCAAACACACTCCCTACCTTATATAAGACGAACTCCATCTCTTTGTCGGCCCTCCTCCCATTTTCCTCCGAGTCCGAATTTGCGTTGCGACATTTTGCTTCCTGGCGACCACCAGTGCTAGCGATTGAGTGTGTAGAAGGTAGCCACGTTCACGTCGTGGCATTCGCATTCCGCCCTGACCATCGTAGATCATTTTCCAATCTTATTCCCAACGGAGAGACCTAAATTACGCTCCAATTACTGCTAACGATCTCCCGCTCCGGTGATGTCGAAAGGAGCTTCGAAATTCCGAAATCGATCTGGAGTGGTTTTTTACCATTGGTAATTTTGGGATTTGTTGGCGAATAAATAAGAACTTGTAAGAATTTGTTTAATTGAGAACATGCATTCTATAGTTCGAACGTCCCTTGGTATTGTCCTGTGACCTCCTAGATTACTTCATCATACGTTTGTACAGTTGCAGTCATCCTCTGGGGCGGATTATTGGAGGCAATAATCATCGTAATAAAACTGTATAGTATAGGGCTTATGCATCATGCTTCCTCGTTCTATACCTTGATTACACAACGCGGACCACTGCTTCATAATAAAGTGAAGTTATTCATTTCTTCCAAAAATCGATTTCCAGATTCGAATATCAGACATTTTAGACAGATTTTAGTTGCGTATTCGATGATTGTGTGATTCGGTCGCAACAGTATTCTATGTCCCAGGTGAAAAATGTGTAATGACCACAGAGGTTAAACATTTAGAACAAAGAAGATAATATACCGGTTAGGGAATATATGCCATTTCAAAGTTGGGTCGATTTTTTAACAATGAAAGTGCTGTAACCCGTTTCCGACTCTAGTTGGTTCTAGAAACTTTTTAGATCAATCTGGAGGGGAGGGGGGAAGGGTGTTCAAAATCTGTATTTCGAAAAATGGATTTTCTAGATTTTTGGCGACTTAGGCGCGTGGGGTATTATTTTCGACTAAATTTTGGACGCTGAATCGACTGGAATGAGTCCGTGTCTCCATGCGCGTGGTCCGAGAAATAACCAACCCCTGTGAATGAATTCGGTGCGTTTTGGTTGGTTATTCCTCGAATAATCAACCTATGTTTTCATGATAATGGTCAACCTCTCCGATTCGGCTCAAAATTTTTTTCTGGACGTTTCATGATGTCCTGATCAAAAAAATCTGCAAATTCTTACACACGGGTTGGTTATTCCTCGAATGGGGGAAACAGTGGGTGTGGCGGGTCCCAGACCCATTCCAATCAATTCAGGGTCCAAAATTTAGTGGAATATGATACCCCACACGCCTAGGTAGCAGAAATCCCGAAAGCACTTATACAAAATGGGTATTATATACCCAATTTAACCCATAACTTCTTCCAGTGGGTGCCAATCGTTCTGGGACCCATTTAATTGGATTCAGCGTCCAAAATTTAGTGGAAAACTATACCCCACACGCCTAGGTAGCAGAAATCCCGAAAACACATAGGTAATCAAATTGGGTAATAAATACCCAATTTGACCCATAACTTCTTCCAGTGGGTGCCAATTGTTCCGGGACCCATTTTATTGGATTCAGCGTCCAAAATTTAGTGGAAAATGACACCCCACTCACCTAAATCACCAAAAATCTCGAAAATCCATTTATCAAAAAACACATTTTGACCCCTACCCTCCCCCCCCCCCCTCCATAATTTGGTCCGATCGGGCTGAAAAGTTTCGAGGACCCATCTCCGCTGGGAACAGACCCCTCACCCAAATTTCAGATTTTTAGGAAATTTTCTACTACCAAAAACGGCGTGGACAATGGACGGCGGACGGCGTACGGCGTACGGCGGACGGCGGACGGACATTGACCTTTTTTGATCAGGACATCATGAAACGTCCAGAAAAAAATTTTGAGCCGAATCGGAGAGGTTGACCATTATCATGAAAACATAGGTTGATTATTCAAGGAATAACCAACCAAAAGGTCGATGTCCGTCCGCCGTCCTGATATACCTGCGCTAGACTGTTCCTGAGGCCATGTGGCCCATTACAGTCTATCCCAGTCGTGTTTTCCCTTTTTCTTTTCTTTGCGCTAGATCATCTGGGAGCCCTGCTCTATGGCTCTATGGCTTCCCCGTATATCAGGTACCCCACCCTCTTCCGGCGTCCGCCTGCCTGTGGCAGCCCAGGGTGGATCTCGTGGAGGTGCCGGGTTTTCCAAGGGGTCTTTTACTTCAATCTTTTGCTCTGCTAGGCCTCCGTACTAACGCGCCTCTTCTTGTGCTTGCGGTCTTCCATCATTGGCATGTAATGAGCTTTAGGGTGGGGGTGGCTGTGGAGCTGTTGGGACTTAGTGCTTAATGTGGTGGTGGCGGCACTTACTCGCCACATTACTGGGCTTCACTGAACGTACAGGCATTTTGTAGGGGTACCTAAATAGGAAAACACCCCACCTGTGTCCTCCACTCCAGTTCATTCTTCACCCTTTTCTTCGTGCTCCACAGTCCTGCGAAGGAGTCCTTTGCTAAAACGCTGTAGGTAGGGCGAGTACTAGGATATTCCTCCCCTGCCTGGATAAAAACCTAAATTTAACTATGCCTAGCCTAAAAAATTATCACAGGCGCATATCACATTTTATTTAAAAGACTAGGGGGGGGGGAAGAGAGTACTTGTTATTCCTCCTTCCCCTAAGGCTTAGGTCTAGACCAACCCTGAGCACACCCACCACCTGGCCGGTAGGGAGGGGGATAAATCCCCGCCAGCCAGCCGAGCCCACCCTTCCTAAAGTGGCCCTCCTGGTTCCCGTCTTGTAGGGTTTCCCGTACTGCAGGGTGTTACTAGCCCAGAAGAGCCGACAGCCCAGGAAAAAAAAAAAAAATAAAATAAAATAAAAATAAATAAATAAATAAATAAAATTAAAATCAATAAATAAGGCCCCTGCGCCAGGCACAGAAATAACCAAACCTAACCAATATGCTGCCTCCCCAGAGACTGGCAGGGTCCCCCAACCAGCGACACAAACACTTACTAATACTAATATCACGTCGCTTAACCTATACACATCCAGTCACATATATTCACATTCACACAGATGAATAAATATAGAGGCAAACATACTGGGGAGAGGAGAGTACTGGTATAATTTCCTCCCTCTCCCTTCTAAAAGAACCTATCCTATGAATAAAACCTACGTAAAAACCCTTTATTGATGGCAATTCGTCGCTCTACCTCATGACGTGGACTCCTTCGCCTCTTAGTGCAGCCCAGGCCAATGCAAACTTTCTGAATGCCCCAAATTTCTGACACGTGTCAATCAGTTCAGAGAGTTCGCCTGTCGTGTCAGCCCAGGACTGCAATCCGGCTCTAGCGGCGTCATGCAGGGGGCAGTTCCTGATTATGTGTTCAGCTGTTTCTTCTGGAGCACCACATGGGCAGGATGGGTGCTCTCGTCTGTGGAAGAAGTGGAGCTTTGCGCTGAAGTTGCCATGGCCTGTTATTAATTGGGTCACCTCGTAGCCTGGTTCTAGGTAACCCATGGCCATTCTGTCCCTGACGTTTGGTAGGAACCCATAAGTGTGTCGGCCCTTTTCTGAGCTGTCCCAGCGATGCTGCCATTGATTGTGGACCCAATTTTCAATGGCAGTCATCTTGGCAGCGACACTTGTCTGCCTGCCTAGAACATCCCTGAGCTCAGGATGAACCTGGGCACAGCATCTCTCTGGCCATTTGACCGACACAATTGCAACTCGCGCATCCAGGACCAGGTCCAGCGGCTCACAGCCCGCAAGGACCTGAACTGCCAATGTAGAGGTGGTGCGATATGCCCTTGTCGTTGACAAGAGCATGATTCTCTGAATGCTGTTGATCTTTTCTCTGTTTGTTTTAGTTGGCTTGCACCACCATGTTGACGCCGCATAGAGAACTGCCGGGAGGAAGACTACCTTATAATATCGCAGTCTCTCCTTGTATGTAACACCCCATGCAGGTCCTGAGATACCCCGCATGGCTCCTGACAGTCCCGTCCGCCGTCCATCGTCCGCGCCGTTTTTGGTAGTAGAAAATTTTCTAAAAATCTGAAATTTGGGTCAGGGGACTGTTTCCGGCCGAGACGGGTCCTCGAAACTTTTCAGCCCGATCGGACCAAATTTGGGGGGGGGGGGGTCAAAATGTGTTTTTTAAAATGGATTTTCGGGATTTCGGCTACCTAGGCGAGTAGGGTGTCATTTTCCACTAAATTGTGGACGCTGAATCCAATAAAATGGGTCCCAGAACGATTGGCTACCACCGGAAGAAGTTATGGGTCAAAATGGGTATTTATCCACCCATTTTGGTTGGTTATTCCTTGAATAATCAACCTATGTTTTCATGCAAATGGTCAACCTCTCCGATTCGGCTCAAAATTTTTTTCTGGATGTTTCATGGTGTCTAGATCAAAAAAATCTGCAAATTCTTACACACGGGTTGGTTATTCCTCGAATGGGGGAAACAGTGGGTGTGGCGGGTCTCAGACCCATTCCAATCGATTCAGGGTCCAAAATTTAGTGGAATATGATACCCCACACGCCCAGGTACCAGAAATCCTGACACATACCAAATGGGTGGATACATACCCATTTTGACCCATAACTTCTTCCGGTGAGTGCCATTCGTTCTGGGACACACATCATTGAATTCAGCGTCCAAAATTTAGTGGAAAATGATACCCCACACGCCTAGGTAGCAGAAATCCCGAAAACACATAATCAAATTGGGTAATAAATACCCAATTTGACCCATTACTTCTTCCAGTGGGTGCCAATTGTTCTGGGACCCATTTTATTGGATTCAGCGTCCAAAATTTAGTGGAAAATGACACCCCACTCGCCTAAATCACCCAAAATCTCGAAAATCCATTTTTCAAAAAACACATTTTGACCCCTACCCCCTCCAAATTTGGTCCGATCGGGCTGAAAAGTTTCGAGGACCCATCTCGGCTGGGAACAGACCCCTGACCCAAATTTCAGATTTTTAGAACATTTTCTACTACCAAAAACGGCGTGGACAATGGACGGCGTACGGCGGACGGCGTACGGCGGACGGCGGACGGCGGACGGACATTGACCTTTTTTGATCAGGACATCATGAAACGTCCAGAAAAAAATTTTGAGCCGAATCGGAGAGGTTGACCATTATCATGAAAACATAGGTTGATTATTCAAGGAATAACCAACCAAAAGGTCAATGTCCGTCCGCCGTACGCCGTCCGCCGTCCGCCGTCCACGCCGTTTTTGGTAGTAGAAAATTTTCAAAAAATCTGAAATTTGGGTCAGGGGTCTGTTCCCGGTCTAGGACGGTCCTCCAAGCTTTTCAGCCCAATCGGACCAAATTTGGGTGGGGTAGGGGTCAAAATGTGTTTTTTGAAAAATGGATTTTCGAGATTTTGGGCGATCTTGGCGAGTGGGGTATCATTTTCCACTAAATTTTGGACGCTGAATCCAATGAAATGGGTTCCGGAACGATCAGCACTCACTGGAAGAAGACATGGGTCAAATTGGGTATATATTACCCATTTTGAATATGTGTTTTCGAGATTTCTGGAACCTGGGCGTGTGGGGTATCATTTTCCACTAAATTTTGGATCCTGAATCGATTGGAATGGGTCTTGGACTCGCCGCACCCACTGTTTCCCCATTTCCCCCGCGTTGAAGAAATGAGTCTCCATGCGCCTGGTCCAAGGAATAACCAACCCCTGTGTAAGAATTTGCAGCGTTTTTTATGTGTCAGGATTTCTGGTGCCTAGGCGTGTGGGGTATCATATTCCACTAAATTTTGGACCCTGAATCGATTGGAATGGGTCTGGGACCCGCCACACCCACTGTTTCCCCCATTCGAGGAATAACCAACCCGTGTGTAAGAATTTGCAGATTTTTTTTGGCCAGGATGGTGGACAATGGCGTTGGCCAGATCTACACAGTTAGTAAATACTAAACGAAAATCTGCCTTCACTACAATTATAAACCTTTGGGAAGGATTTTGTTGTTGTTGAATAGTAATCCAGTAAAGATAGTATAAGCTTGGCAAGGATTGCCACACTATGTACTGTGACCCTAGCAAGCTAAACTGTATCTTTAGTTAGATGTTTTCAATTTATTATGAGAAAGTTATGACGGTTCCTTGTGAAAAATTGAAATTTTTTTAGGTGTATGAAATCATCTTTCTTATTTTCAGCCCAGTATCAGTTTTATGAAAATGAGTATAAATAAAGCATCCCTTTGAATTATTCACTGGTTTTGTTTAATACTTGAGTGCCACTACACCTGCTCCTTAATATTTGACTTCATTTGGCACCTTAATCTCAAGAATCTGCGTATCCTGTTGTGAGCCTCTCTCGAATTAAAATGTGTTTGAATTTACTATAATTTAATTCGGGTTTCTTCGGTGAATTTGGAAGGGACCTAGCGAGAGGATACGGGATGTAAGTCCAAGACTTACGACTGAGCAACTAGGGATACCAAGGATGAACATAAAATACATTGATACAAACTGAATTATAATTGAAAACTAGGACACGTTGCAAAGGAGAATATGCCTCAACCTGGGCTAGAATTGATACAAGACAAAGCAATTCGACAAAGTAAATTAGACAAGATGTGGAGCATAAAATACAATTAATACAAGATACATGAAATTATGGTATACATGAAATACAATTTAATGAGCAAGTGCAACAATACCGGCTGACGAAAACTTAGGTCCTTTGAGGCTTATTAACTTGAGTCCTTTATCATCTCATGGGGAACACAATATTACAGCTTTGGTCGACTTCAGCGTGGTAGAAGAGTTCACTTCAGAGCGAGCACAGGACAAAGCCAGGATGGACTGAGTGAGATTCACTTGCACGACAGGGTTACAAAAATATATGACTCCAACATGTTGGGCGCCTTGGCCCCGAGGGGCGCTTCAACGACGACCGCCTGGTTGGACGCCTTCGCAACGTGTGAGCGCTGGCCTCTCTCCAAAATGCGACGTCTGGGCAGGAGCTGCAGCGCACATCCTGGCGCATGCTCCCTCCCTTCTGGCCTTCTGGAGGCAGCAAGCCTGGGGGCTTACACTGTCGTACAATGCAATTCATATCAATTAATTTAGTATTTGCTTGAGATGAAGGTGTTAAATTATATCCAGTTTCACAATTACAGGCAGTACTCTCAAATATTGTTGGCCCTGTTTCGTCCCCCTCCCTTCCTTCTCAGCTATCATCAAGCTCCTTCTTCACCCTGCTATTTTTCATCAATTCGCCAAAACTTCGGGAATCGATGTCGGGTGTTGGGGAAATTGTTTGTAGCTTTGTGAACAGTTGAACTGAGTAGTTATGTCAAAGTGGTATCTGAATTTTTGTTGATTGTTGTTTCTTCTTGTAAATGAAATAACGATTATTGAATAAATAGAAGTAATATATTCGCTGCAGGTGGGTTGACTGTCAATATACTTTCTCTACAGGTACGATCATCCCACATGAGCCGGCTAAGGCGATACCAAGATTTTGCACGTTGAAAAATAAAACACCTACGCAATACTCCCAAAAGGTAGCACGGTGGTTTCACACGGCCGAGCGTATATTCACTTTCGTCGGCCCTCGGCGAGTTTACTTTCGTTCGGTCTTGGCCGGATTGTCGGTCAAGTTCATCACCTCGTGACGGCTCGTAACTACGCAAGAAGTGCACACAGCCAGTCGTTCTTTTCGTGGTCATTTCTGGATTAGGGGAATTTTTAATGAAGAAACATTATGTTGAAAAACTTGATTCAGAGTCATAAAATTCGCCAACAACACGGTGGAAGGAATGCAGGTTTTGCCCTCATAACGTGTTTACGTCCATGAATGGGTCGTAAAACGAATGAGTCTGAATTGATAAGTACCAATCGCCGTATCGAAACCCTGTGTAACGCTCAGTCAAAATAAAAAAATGCAGGGGACATAAACCAGTTGAATCATGATTGATTTGGAGAACATGAACATTTGGTGGGGGTCACAGGCGTCAAACGACCCTGTTCGCCACTAAGGTAAACGGCCCATGATCGATTTGGAGCGTTTATTTCCAAAAATACTTTTTACTTTACAACCCTCTCGGGCGTTTTTGGAAGTTATTAATTTTTTATGAGCTTTGTGATGTCATGAGAGGTAGGGAAAGGGCTCGTTGAAGAGGAAGAAATCAAAATAATGTCTTACTCCCCATCTGAACCCCTGTTAAAAGAATCACTAATTGCGAAAGCCTGGATATCAGCAAGTTACCTACTTGAAATAATTGCTTTGTAGCTTCATCTCATGCCAACAACCTGAATTTTCCAAATCGTATTCCTAATCGAACTGGCGTCCGTGTGGTGCCTGAATCGCAGCCTCATATTAGACCCGCAATGCTTACAAGAGTTTTGTGTAGCCCACTGAAAAAACTCAGGCGTCTCACTGAGAATTTTTATTATAAAGTCCTATTATTTTTCAATCCGAGCATAACAAGGTTTTTTTTTTGTTTTTCATGAAAAAATTAAAAATATTTTGTTCTAGTTACTGACATAATATATTATTTACCGACTTAGAAAGTATAGTTACTGGTCTGTTGAAAACGAATATTATGAGGTTTGCTATCAACATTCTTACATTTTTAGTACACAAAAATTCACGACTTTGGGATTAGTTTCAGTAAGAAAATAAAATAAATTTAATTTTGTTGAAATAAAAAAATTAAATGAGACTGTAATAGCTCTCACCTTATTTACAGCACTTTTACCCTTCAATCAACTAAGCAGCCAAGTCTAAGCAGACAAAGTAAACAAAAAAATAGTAAGAAATATAACGAACCACGCGTTTTTGGTATAGTTTATGATTAAAGTTTATTTAAAAATTAACCTGAGGTTTTTGAATAATCTTGCTAGGTATTTTACAATTGTATTTAGTCAAGTGCGCATTAATTGAACGAGCAAATTTACAAAGTTTGTAAATTTCGGCTCCCGATCCTCAATAATTTTTATTCTGACTAATTATGTCATAAAGTGGTGGACCCTGTACTGAAAAATATAAGAAAGAGAGGAGATTTATCATTCGGATTAAAAAAAAAGTGAATCCAATGGTACTTGTGCCATCGGCTGGGCAAAATGCCTTTTTATGTTGCCGTACAACATGCAATTCAATGCAATCATGCTCATCATCTGATTTTCGATGAGATTATATTATGTCCTGAAGGTCATTGGTTGGGTAAATCGGTTTATGAAAAATGTTCATGATTAAATGGAATAGTTTCTCATTTGACGAACCAGATTTTTCTACAATACCTCTGCGATACGATAGTTTCACGTTCAACTATTCCTGAGCACCCATTCGGGTAATAGTTTCGTGGGTAAAATTCTTGTTGGACATCAACAGCCAGTCGAATGGACTGGTTCTGACATCTAGTATGGTAATGCGCGACTCATCGCGCGACCACGACTAGTGACTTTGCAAATTGGGTACACGAGTGGGACACTCATAATTGTTTCTGTGACTTGGTGTTTGTCGGTACTCGTTATGGAATCGTTTTATTAGGGAGAATGATGTAACTGTAAGGAGGAAGCCAACGGACAAGACACATAATGGACCTGTTTCACGTCAAGTCGCTCTCGCTCTATATAGAAATCTAGAACCAAGTGGGCGTTTGTAACAATTACCGACTGACTCGGACCTGTAGATGTTAATTCGTGGATGAACATTCGACTCGTGAGCGGTGATCGGCTCAGTACGAAATTAAATTGGGATTTCATCTTACAAATTAATCTTCTCGGGAAGTCAGGACCTCCACGCACGTGAGATTCTACTCGAAACGCACTTATCTTTACACCTAAAACATTTTAGAGAATTTCCCCTTTCTCCCAATGTTTTCAGATCGATCTGGGTACCAACCACCTGCGTGAAAGCCAGACTTTTACAAGTTCTCTTCAATTATCATGGACGGTCTGACGAGCGCTCGCTTCCTGATATGAATTGCTCTGGGGTTGCCGAACCGGTACTGAGATGTTTGCGCGGGATGTAATCAATCGTAATTCAAACGATTGGAAGACACTAATTTGAGGCGATAAACAAGCAAACATATTCATCAGCCGCCGTGAAAGAACACATTATCAGGCGTTGATACCATACGCTCCGAAAATTAGTGATTCTACACTTCATTATTAAGGGGCTTCTATTTAAAATTTCAAGGAGCGCCTTTCTTTTGTTATGAGTTGCTGCTGACGTTACTTATCAACCGGATTAATGTCTGTCCGATGAGGTTGGAAAAGACGCTATACAAGAATGTCCTGTTCTATGCCGCCAAACTAAAGAAAAAAAATTAATTTGCATCCTTTGGACTTAAGACAGCTTTCAGGGAGAAGAAAACTGGAACAAACCCCCTGACGAAATCTTATAGAATATTGTATCCGTCAATCCTCAAAAATATGTTAAAAAGTACGTTCAAAGTTTTGGGAAAACGGATGATAAGCTGCATGTTCTTAGTTCATCAATTTTATTAGGATAAAGAACCCTTAAATTCATTAGAAGCAAAAATCTAAACATTTGCCTTTCACGTTCTCAAGTTTGTAGATTCGAATCCTAAAATTACTTTCTCCCTGCAATCTGGACAAAAAAGATCTTTGACAGCTTTCAAAAAAATCGGAGATTTTGTACTCAAGAATGTGGATGAGTCCTTTTTCTGCGCAATCATATTAAACGGAGTTAGGGTGTGGGTAAAAAATGTATTTAGAAATGTTATTTATGTAGAAAATGTGTTCTCAAAAATTTCCGGGATATAATAGGCGTGTGAGGCGTCATTTTCCTACTAAATACGGTGATGATAAGATATTGCGGTAGAAACGCCTGAATGAGGAATTCGAAAATATTACCTAACAAACGGCCCCTTACGGGCTCATTCATCTGATCTGCCATCATGTCCAGGTGAAAAATACCAGTTGATTAAAAAAAAAAAAAAAAAAAAAAAAAAAAAAAAAAAAAAAAAAAAATGAGTAAGTTAACATTTGTAAGGAATAGTTTATATAACTTGGGACACAGACTAAAGGATAATGGAAATTTCTGATGATTTGTACTTTTTGAAGTGTCACAAAGCCCCTGTATATTTCGAGATCGGTACGTAGATAGAGTTTAGAGATAGCGAAGTATGCCTCGAAGCGCATCACAGTGATTGTGCAGCACTCACTGATGGTGCAGCTGGTTCTTCTGGCTGCTGGGTTTTCGGGGTTACTAGTACAACGGTTGTGATCTTAGGATTTTATTTTCTATATGCGCGTAATTGAAACGCTGGAGAACCGTGATTTCAATTGAAAAGATGTTGACTGAATTAGGAAATTTTGGAATTTCATTACATGATGCATCGTGACGACAATGACGCCACCCCTTCAATTCTCATGATAGTTAGATTTTATTAAGAACCGTTATTCTCTTTACGACTGCTTTAAAATGAAAAAAAGGTCAACCCGACGTCTTTTGTAAGATTGGAGATCAGGATTTCGTTGGGCTGTCGTGGCGTGGTGCTTCCGCAAAAGCGATAATATTTCGTTCCTTTACAAACAAATTCAGTCGAAGATAGTAGCATGCTTCTCGTCTTCTATTCTTCCACAACAGGTCAAACAAAATATGTACCGGAAATCTCGACCTTTGGTGCGGAAAGGACCTTTGATATGGTGGGAATGGGGAAAAAAAGCCTCGTCCGGACATGCAACTCCCCCCGACAGGAGCGCAACTTCAACTTTATACGCCGGAAAAAGACGTGTTCTCAGGATGGGAGAGATCTGGGCTCTCAGGATTAGGGAAGAAAACCGGATCTTATAAAAGGGAGATCAACTCCTGACTCGGATACCATTCACCGTCCGGATATCCGAGGTACCAAGTCTTCTCGGTACCACGTACGAGTCCTATATCGTTCTTGTAGAGCTGCGAGTCCGTCGCGGGACGGCCATCATGAAGGGTTGTGTTATTCTTGTCGCATGCGTCGTTGGTGCTACTGCTGCCTTGACGCAGTATCGCACTCAACCAAAAAAGGCTTACGGCCCACCGCCTCCTCCTGTTCATCACGCTGATCATCGTTTCGACCACCACGCTCACACTGATTACCATGTAAGTGCCGTTATATTTTTTAAGATTTTTTTTTTCAACGTTTACAAACCCCTAAATCTCATAAAATCTCGCGAGGTGCCCCGGTTTCAGCTAGCTAATTTTAAAAATTCATCATGACAATTTTCTCACCGTGTACATGTGAGAATTAGCGCTGCCAATTGAAAATATACAAATGACCAACTGTGGTAATTTAACTAATTAGTTTTCATCAGTCATTTACTCTTGAGGGAGTTTCGTGTTTGTTGAGGGGTTTACTGTTTGCGCGATTCTAATTTATTGATTTGCAGAGCTGTGGCGGACCAAATAAAAACGTCTCCCGTAAAATTTATATTTTTTTTTAGCACTCTATGGGTTTAGCTCTCATTTGAGTCAAAACTATTTTAGCAGAAAAATAAAAAATAAACTTGAAACTCGAGGAAACAACGCAAATTTACCTAGTATTTAATATAATATTAAAAAGGAAATGCGCCCTTTCCGATCATTCCACTTTGGAATATTCATTTTTTTTTCTTTAATATTCTTAATATTTTCTTGCATATTTCTTATTTCAGAATATAATTTATTCGAGGGACGGAATAAATAAATAATATATGTTTCTACATTGCCCATTGAATTCTTAGTTAGCTTGTCAACTTACGGTTTTTGGAAACACAATTTTTTTTTGTATTTTCACCGGTTTTTGTTCAATTACAGGCCGCTCCTCACTACAATTTCGAGTATAGCGTGCACGACGGCCACACCGGCGACGTCAAGAGCCAGTACGAGACCAGAGAAGGCGACACGGTCAAAGGCTACTACACGGTCAAAGACCCTGATGGCACCACCAGGGAAGTCCACTACACGGCCGACCACAAAAACGGATTTAACGCCGAAGTCAAACGCACAGGTCATGCTGGCCACCCCGTTCGTGGGCCGCATCATTCAAAACACGATCGTCACCTGCCGTTCACTCCTTCCAAGTCGCAGATCAACTACCGATACAACCATGTTCATAAGAAACGCTATTTTTACTAGTCAACACCAAAAAGCAGCCTCGATGGTCCCGCCGATAAAAGTCAACGTTGAAATTTTCTGGAAATAGATTCATCCAGGAGAACGCACACCATTGACAGCGCTCCATTCCAGAACTTTATGTAATTGTAATTTATTCACTAACCGCGATGTGGTTTTTTCCATAAGTAAATTATACTATTTATTTGATATAATCGTTGACATTGTTCTCCAAAGTACCTGTACGTATCCCCAGATCCCTCCATCAAACAAAACGCTGATTGAAATTCACTGCATTCATAAGTGGAAGGCCATTACTAGTCAACGCATTGTTTCGAGACTCGTAGTTTCTTGGCTCGAGATGGCGAATTGAGAAGATCGTAAGTACGGTATGAGCTCAATTAAGTAGATTGGTATTATTGCAAATAGCAGTAGAAGGAAGAACAGTGAGAATGAAAGTGAGAGGTGCTGTATAGGCTTTTATATAATCAAATTCAATTTTAAATACTGACTATGGGCTGAGAGGAAGAAATTGGCCTATATGTAGTTAAGTGAGCGTTACTATTTCAGGGGGAAGAGCTCTAGGGATCATCTACGGGGTGGCAATGCTGCTTATGACTATGCTGATGAATTGAACTTGAAAAGCCAGAGGATTGTATATCTTTAATGACTAAAATGTGAAGACATCACCTGATTGATATTGTAAAACTATTCGGAAAGTGGGACATTTCATTTCTATTGGGATAAAAACGCTTTTACGACTTAGCTCACACAATCAGAATAGCCAAGATGAAGGCGTATTTTGCCAATATTGAGAGCAGTCGAGTGCGGTTGTCCAAAATGAGTTGTTCTTTGCCTTCCTGTCTTCTGGAAAGAGCGAAATTTCACTTACCATTATTTTTAATCGTCACTGATCATTGGATTTGATCCCTTGACGGCGAAGAAAGTTAAATGAGTTCAAAGTAAATAAATAAATGCGTTTGAAGACGAATTTCCCGAGGTGGCATTGTTAGCAGGGAATTTTCAAAGTAGTATAGTACATTCATGAATGGGCTATTCCTCCTGGCAGCAGCTGAAGTAAGCATCTTGATTCCAACTGGGTAGTTGAATGATAATCAAATGGCAAACCTTAAAATAAAAAGAGGGAGGATTCCGAACGCAACTTTCTCTACGAAATCGAAATTCTAGCAAAATAGGTAGGTAGGCGATACCTCAAGATTATGATAAATAAAATGATAATTTCATTCCGTATAATTTATGTACGCCCGCCTATGTGCGAAACGAGTCACGTTAGCATTGGCGGAAGCCTCATGTCACCTTATCAGCTGCAGTGAAAACAGTGATCAATCCAGTCATTAATAAGTAAAACGCTTCAAAACATTCTTAACTTGTACATAGTAAATAACACATCTTTATTATGAATTTTAGGGCTATCGAGTTTTTTATTTTTAGAGCAATCAAGCTTTTTGGATTTCCTAGACTTGGTAGAAACTCCCAATGTGATTTGGAATTGTGCTGCATAAGTCACTTGCCCTAATTCTGAGCAATAAACTTGATAATTAGGTGTAAAAATCTCTTATGAGGCGTTCTAGTCTAAAAGTTATTCAAAAATGTACAATCACCTGTTGTGACTTTGAACCGAAAGCTTTGCGTAAGGTGTACAGGGCTCAGGTGGTTCACCATAAACATTTTAATTTTAATGTAGAATGTTTCTATGTAACTAGACGCCCAATAAGACCCGAGTATCTTTGAGTAACACAATTTCGCGTCTAATATTTGAACAGCCTTGTGTTATTGGTATCTGGATCTCGTAGTCGACGAAAATATATAGAAAACGATACACTTCATCCCTTGATAAGTTCCAGAAAACCCTATAGATTCCTCTCTTCCTCCCCTTCGGGGGGTTCTATAGATACAGTTGAGGTTGCTTTTCATCTCAACTATTCTCTTTGCGAAATCACCGACAGTATTTTCATGTTCATTACCTTACTGCCGGACGCACAAGTACGGACGTTTTTGAAGGTACGAAATCGCAATTTCTCGTGACCGAAACCAGATTTACCTTTCGACTTTGGACAATCAATACGAGCCTTATGGGAGAAGGCGGGCGTAATCTCGTTTGGCTAACTGGTTGTTTGCTTTCTCAAAAGCGTCCGATGTTGCAGCCTCCTTGAATTTCACCTTATTAGTCGGGCGCAGTGTTTACATTGAACCTAAATAGGTGGGCCGAAGGGATTCATTTACGATGGGATGAGGCGAAAGTGGATTTTCGAGGATATTACGTTGAAAGATGAGGGTCAATGACTATTAGATAGGCACATATATTTAACGATGAAATGAAAACGATGTTCGTCTAATCGCTTGATGTCGAGTTTTTTTGTGGCCTCTCAATCAAGTTTACTTTTTTGGTGGTTTTTGGGCAAATTTTACTCAACTGCGTTCCGGTTCACGTTGAAAGTTTTGCAGAAGAGGAACCCGCATTGATTTTTGGTTGGTTATTCCTTGAATAATCAACCTATGTTTTAATGCGGAAAGTCAATCTCTCCAAATAAGCAAATAAGCAATATTGCTCGTCTACGCCAATTTTGGTAATTGGACATTTTCTGAAAATCTGAAATTTCGGTCGGGGGCTTCCGGGCGCTTCCGGCTCTAGTTGTTCCTCAAAACTTTTCAGCAATCGGTGTTTTTCAAAAAGTGAATTTTCAAGATTTTCGGACGCCCTATTTTGCATAAGGGTTTTGAGATTTCCTGTACCTAGTCGTGTGGGGTATCATTTTCCACTAAACTGTGGACGCTGAATCGAATGAAATGAGCCTCCATGCGCCTGGTCCGAGGGATAACCAACCCCTGTGAAAGAATTTGCAGCGTTCTTGAACTTTGGCACCCAGTTTTCTTTATATTCTTGGCTGCCTGTTCCTCCTCATTGATTTCGTTCGCTTTGGATGTAGAGTTGTTCATTATTGACTCAATGACAGCTGATATTGATCATGTTTGACGGGATGTGTCGCAAGATTACCAGGCATTATGAGCGGTAGCGAATTCCTCAAAATGAAAGCACTACAATTTAGTGGCATATGTCATATGCCTAAAAAAAAAAAAAAAAAAAAATTGCCTACCGATTTTTGAATTAAAGTTGATCGTCTCCCTTGATTATCAAACCGTATCCAGTACACAGGTGTTAATCTTGCCCATAGTCACCCAACCCGTTCTAAGAGCGAGCTGAGTAACGTCATGTTTATTCATTTAAAAGGACAAATTATATCTTAGTTGGAAGAAGACGAATGCAGTATCGCTAGGTTCACTTGATAATTTATTCTTGATAAAAATAGTTTAAACACGTTGAAGGAAAGGGTTTCTGACATTGTATGAGGTAGGTATGCAATCAACTCAACGGCCAATCAGAGGCTTTGAAATGAGTTTTCTCGTTTGCGCCTTTTCCCCAGTCCAAAACTATATTAAAATATAGATCATCAGTAGGTCCGGCTTCACGCGAGAGGGGTCACTAGAACTAGGGAGCTTCTCACTACAGAGAAATCTGGTCAGAGAGGAGGCCATAACGCCGCGCAGTAAACCTGCCTTAGTTGCTCTTGATTCAGGCTGCGCTTTCCTCTGCTCGATAATAAACGTGCCAACAGTTTATTAGAGGAGGGCTCAGATTATTCAAGAACGGGACTTGTCCGTCGAGGAGCAGAGATCGCCCCGAAACGTTCGGTGTCGAGGTCTCTGTGTCGATGTTGCAACGTAGCCGCTAGTTACGCGACGTCTTGAGCTTCCTTTTCAAGAATGAGTCCGCGTTAAAATTACTCGTGACCATAATGTGATGTATCTCAATCTTGACAGATTCTTCCACCATCCAGGAAAATGTATGTTTCGTAGCGTTTCAGCTCGTGAATTGACCTCGTTGAAGGGTTAATTGCAACAAATTTCGCTTTCTGTTGTGTGCTTATATTATTGTCCTCGTGTTATGCTCATTCATTTATCTTGTGAAAAGTGACTCGGTTAAAAAAAAATTTTGTTCGAAAATTTGGCTACTCCACTCGGTTGGAAATATGATGGATGAGGAGAAGTGGAGATATGAGTTGAACTAAAATCTCTCCCAAATCCACAATATCATAGATCAGACTTCTAGATTTTCGATTTATTAATATTTAGTGACATTATTATCAACTTCGTGCTATATCTCAAAACACAAATGTAATTTTCCCGATGAAAAAAAAAAAGTCTTTTTGCTCAAGCATTCGTCTCCCAGAAAAGTTGATTCTAGTGGACTTACCAGCCATTCGGTTCCAATGTTCGAATGGGTGGTACAATACTGATGGAAAAACAATATTATTCCACTTAATTTATATTAGATTTTTTTTTGTTTTAAATAATTTTATTGCACCGAGTAGTCGTATTAACAATACTGCACTGACCTACATTACTACAACTGCTAATTAGAACGCAAGATGAATAATTTCGTCTCATGTCCCTATGAACTTCGTCACATTCTCCCTACAGAAGTGCATGAGGTTACCGGCGATTTAGGCGACAAATTAACTCCTACAAGTCACAGAGCTTCGCAGCTTCTTCCTTTACGCTGAGTCTTGCAAGATTGGTCGTGGCCCCTTGCTAGATGATGACATCTACACAGTCTACTTTCAAGTTCGCGTCGTTTCGGAAGTGCCATGGTGTATCAGTAATACACTGCAGCACAGAGTTCTGGAATCTTTGCATATGATGGTCATGGAAGATTGTCGGCCAATGAACCAGTACAGTTTTTTGAATTTTAAGCTGAGTTCACTTTTTAGTTTTTTTCTGAGCTCGGCGTTGTGCCCCGGTAGTTGGCCTCTTTCGCGTTGGGAATGGCTGTGTTTAATGAGGAAAGTGGGGATGTAGCCAATCTTGAGATTGGTGAAATTCACTTGCATTGACTTACCCTCATTAAATTTGATTAACCATTTCATTGTCCATTGACTGATTTTGGAGATTGATTTTCCAAGTTTTGATGTGGATTCCTTGTAGCTGTTGACAATTACCAGGACTGCAGTGTCGTCTGCAAATGTTGCTACTCGTATGTTGAATTCAACTTCGTGGGCACACATCCTTGAGGAACACCAGCAAGCGTATTCCTTGGTTGTGAATAGGCATTGTTTGATGCGGAGGTACCTGCCAGATAAATAGGAATGGAGCAGCTCAACTTATCGGTAGGGCCTTCATGCCAGACTTAACCAAAATCCTGTGACACATCTAAAAAGTTGGCTGAGCATGCCTTCTTTTGTTCTAGCACTTCATCAATGACTTTTTTTTAGTTACTTGATTATATCTCCTAGTTCACTTAGGATAGTTGGATCTGGCCAAGGGTTTATACAAATCATGGTTTCACATGTGTTAACTTGAGCAATATCATCAAATCGTAAATCTTATGACAATAATTGGTAAACACCCGTATAAATCCGTACGTGCGCCTGCAGAAATATGAAATTCTATGCTCAGAGTAAGTTCTATGACTTATAGAATATTTTAACACTCGTTTTTTAGCCCGGGTGGTTGACTAGCTAGAAGACAATCGGCATTATCATGCCAAAAAACGTTTTTAAAAAAATGTATTAATTCTCAAACAAAGGTGCAACATAAGTTATTTAGAAATCAAGTAACTACCTTCCATCACGGCGTAAGGTTACTACTTCAGTTATATAGTATCAGTTAATTGGTCAACTTTTGAAGAAAAAACCCTTTATTTTAGGTTGGTAGAGATACAGCGGTATTAAAATTATTGTAAACAAGTATTCAGTCATTGAGAAATGTTAGTGAAAGGTGATGTTAGTATGTAACCAATTTCGATGTTGTAAATAAATGTAAAAACAAATATTAACTTAACTATATAAACTCATTAAATAATGTAAAAATGTTCTCGTCCTCATAGCCAGACACCTTCACTCTCAGGTAAAGGTGCCTTCACAGGATACAGGGTGCTGTTGATTACTCTGTTCGGTATCTTCTAAGTAGGCTTAAAATTTGTGGAATCGAATTTGCAGTTTTTCCCAATGTCTCATGCACTAACCACAAATTCGCCTTGGCAGACGCTAGACCATTGACTACCAGAATTGTGACCCAGTGCCTACCCATAATCAGTTGTTTTTAATAAAAATAGAGGTTAGTTTGGAAATGTGTATTAGAAAGGAAAATACATATTGTACGGATACTAAATGTACGCTCTGCGGAGTCCCCGAAAAATCCGTACAAATACGGATTTATAAAAAAGTCCGGCACCACTGGTTGTACAGCTACACACTTTTACTGATTCAAGTTCAGCCGTTTTGCGGTCGGTCTGAGCTTTTCAGTATAAGTTTTTTGATAGGGGCAAATATAGTGTGATAATAGTGTAACGATTTATATTCTTCGTAAATAATTTATTAGAATCGTTCACTTGAATACACTGTTCACATTCGCGCACTTACACAATGACACAATCACAATACCGTTGTAACGCGGTTATTGCACTATTTATAACACGGCACTATTTATAACACAAAGCGTCTACAATTAGACCCCAAACTGAACTGAACTGCGCAGCGTTCCTGGGTCCATTTTATACTTGCTGCCTGGCCAAGAACGTTCTCAAACCTTCCCTGGTTCTGGGAACTCGACGTGTTGTCTCGAGTGAACGGGATGGTTCCAGCCAAATTCCTCGAAATGACCCCCTTAGCCCTCCACAGGTCGTTGATCCTGCGACACCGGCAGCTCGCAACAATAGTTAACTAAATTTTAGAATTTTAGACGCTGAATCGACTGACATGAGCTCTGAACCCATTACTACTAACAATACACACAAAGGCATGTTTGATTTTGAAAATCGGACTTGAACCTTTGAAATTTAAACTTAAGAAAATAAATAATTTGATTATATAATATAGAGCTCATATTGCAAGAGGCTTCAAGGCTCTTCCTACGAAGTAATTTTTGCATGTATGTTCTAGAAATATATACATAAAGGATGTGAGGATAAACTGTTGAATTGGCCAGTGCTTTTCTTAGATTTAAAAGTGTTTGGCGTTCATTCTCACTCATTCTTTGTCATAACTTCTCCACATGAGAGGAAATATACGTCTGTTCGGAGATGAAGATGGCAAAGACGACAACCTGACCTATGAATTCAGCATGAAGCGAGAGAGGGTTGTTGTTCGGACTGGATCTCTTCCCTTTTCGTGACCTCTTGAATACATACCGGTTTGCGTACAATGAATGTTACAAGTAGAATCCAGGTTGAAATTGGGTTTTGACTGGTCTAAGGAAAAACGGGCTCAAATGAGTTGGTGAATCGCGCAGTGGCGGGAGAGGACCGCGCGCCTTCATTAGTGAGAGGCGTGTCCATATATAAGATCTGCCTCTCTTGAGGACCGGTACAGTTGTCATCCTCCAGTCATCAGCTCAACATGAACTCGCTTGTGGTAAGTGTGAGAGATCGACGCCGACGAAAATTGACGACTGAATTAAATGGAGAAGAGACGCATGACGACTTTATTAAATTGATTTGACCGACTTGTACCTACCTATTCCACAAAACCGAGACATCAACATGACTTGTTTAAATGGACCACTTGGATATGGGAAACCTTATATTCCTACCCGTCTGCAACACTGGTACCTGCAGCTTTTCGAGCCATCCTGGAGAAGGGTGGTTTTGTCAGCATCAGGTTTCAGACGTTTTTTATTTTATAATTAAATTTTAAAATTTATTTTGTTATTTTAAAATTAATTTATAATGAGGCACAGCACTTTCATGTTGAAACCTGCATCGATGAAGTTTCAAATTTCACGGAGTTAATTTCTTCGAGGGTGAAGACCAGTCGTGGAGTGGGTTTTACGCACGCGTTCAATCATCAAAGGTTCCCATGTGAATATTTGGCACCGAACTGATGCCTCCAATATGCTCATTTTAAGATTCGTTCGTCGTCATTTGATGCCCATCATTACAAAAGTTTATGTTCGGTTCACAATTTTCGGGACGTCTTATACATCGACCTCTGTAGTGAGTCAAACCCATTGAATATGCGCTCTGTCGGAAAACTATAGAACAAATATTGACACAAGATTCCCTGACATTACAAATTTTTGTCCCGCACCGATTGAAATAGGTGATTTGAAAACTTTTTCCGGATTTTTGTGGGGTATTACTTTTTCTAAATTTCGGACGCAGAATCGATTGAGATAAGCTTTGGACTAATTGCCGCAAAAGGTATCAGGGTATAAGTGGGTAAGTCCATGTTCAACCAACAACCTATCAAAATCCACTTACTGAAAATTGTGTTGTGTAAAGATATTGCCAGTTTTAAAATTTAAAACAAAATCTCAAAAAAGGAAAGGTATCAAGTATAGTTACTGACCAGTAGGGCTGAGAGTCTACAAAGAAAATCATACAAATTATCTTACCAAAATTGAGCTACTTCGGTTAGTATAACAGAAAATCCAATTGAAAGCTGCACAGTAAAAAGACGGTAGTGTGAGTTACCTTACTAAAAAAGTGCTATCTAATATTAGGCCTCTTTCCTTTGCTCCCCGGAAAAGAGCTGCAAGTGAGAAGGGCGAAAGTGTGGGAACTGACCAGTAGGGCTGAGAGTCTACAAAGAAAATCATACAAATTATCTTACCAAAATTGAGCTACTTCGGTTAGTATAACAGAAAATCCAATTGAAAGCTGCACAGTAAAAAGACGGTAGTGTGAGTTACCTTACTAAAAAAGTGCTATCTAATATTAGGCCTCTTTCCTTTGCTCCCCGGAAAAGAGCTGCAAGTGAGAAGGGCGAAAGTGTGGGAATTTTCGGCCTTTTGTTCTTGAGTCAGTCTTTGCCAGAGGAGTTAATCTCATTCTTCCTATTCTGTAAATAACGCAGGTTTGTCGCGATAACCCTTTTGAGAGAAATGTTTGCGTATGCTTCATCTTTCTCTATATAAGAAAGGGGTGGTTTCAGACCAGAATGAAATTCTCCAAAAAATCCCTGGCTGCGTGATTGATACTTCGCATTATTAATATGCATATTTCACACAACAATATTTGACTGACTCCATCTTTGGGCTTAATTTTGCTCGTACGTCTAATTAGAAAAACTAGTCGGCCTATTTGCCGAGTATGGAAGGTTGACAATGGTTCAGCCACCTGCATCAATGACATCGCGTGTTAGTAACAATTCCAAACTCAACGATCCATTCATTGCAAGATACGACTAACTTGGATAAATGTGTTAAATGAGATGATCATTAAGCCCCGTCTTCCTGTTCGTTACATAAACTTGCTCAGGTCAATCGGGATCGATATGCGTGGAGCAGGTTACGTTGACCGCTTCTTAGCCCTTTTTCGGTCATTCGAGGAGTCACATCTGGAACAGGAAACAATTTTATACCAAAATGCCGTTGAACCTGATATTTTCCCATAACTTGAACATTATTATGTCACTTCGACTCCATTAGGACTTGACCTCCGCTGGTGACTCAAGACGTATCGATCGACTTCTCAGACAGACATGTTGAGTCAATTACGTTACTTTCTTTCAAACATGGTGCGCAAACCTTGATCATTCATGTTGTGTTCAATTACAGTGCATAGCCCTTCTGGGTATGGTGTGTGTGGTCAGCGCTCAATATGGTCACGGTCACGAAGAACATCATGACTACTACGTAAGTACACTCATTAATCAATTTTGTTGAAATGTTTTGAACCTACTTGTATGCATTTAACCCTGAGGTCCAAGGAAACTTTGGTGCAACAGCAATACATTCATCCCCTTGAAAGAACAACCTGGTCGTATTGGGAGCAGCATAGACATTAACTCTATTTTTTATGAGTAAAATTACAATTTTCAAGAATTTGCCTTCTTCAAAAATGATATTTCAAATGATTGCTTATTGTACGTTTGGAGAATGTAAGTTGGAAGGATGTAAGTCGTTGCATTGGCAGGAGTGCCACCTGCAGTTGGAGTGATTGAGAAAATATGATGTGTAGCCACCAACCTCAGCTGTTTGAAGAGAGTAGGTACTTCTTGAAGTCAAATTGTGTTTGCTAATAAATAGGAAAACTAATTTTAGTCGAGTTCTAAAATGATTTCTTTTCCATTTGAACCTCAGGCCCACCCAAAGTACAAGTTCGAGTACAGCGTCCACGACCCTCACACCGGTGACATCAAAGAGCAAAAAGAGTCGAGAGACGGTGACGTTGTCAAGGGATTTTACTCGCTCAAAGAAGCTGACGGCACCACCAGGGAAGTCCACTACACCGCTGACCACCACAATGGATTCAACGCTGAAGTCAAGAGAGTCGGCCACGCTCACCACGACTACCACTACAGCCACCACGATGATCACTACTGACCTCCTCGCGACGTACCAATTTTCCTAGGTCCGCGCGCCTCATAATTCCTCTAGAGACTGTACATATTGTGTATAAGATGTTCACTTTTCTACTTTTGTAATAAAAGCCCACTACGCATGCCTCGCGTTGTCTTTACTCCACATTTTTGCATTAATGCGTCAGCCAATTAAAGAAAACTTCGGATTCCAGGCGCATGGAGACCCATTTCTTCAACATGGGGAAAATGGGGAAAACAGTGGGTGTGGCTGGTCCCGGACCCAGTCCAATCGATTCAGCGTCCAAAATTTAGTGGAAAATGATACCCCACACGCCTAGATCGCCAAAAATCTTGAAAATCCATTTTTCCATATACATATTTTGACCCCTACCCCGCCCAAATTTGATCCAATCGGGCTGAAATGTTTCGAGGACCGACCCAGGCCGAGAGCAGACCCCTGACCAAAATTTCAGATTTTTAGAAAGTTTTCTACTACCTAAATCGGCGTGGACGGCGGACGGACATTAGCTATATTTGATCTAGACACCTTGAATCGTCCAGAAAACATTTTTGGGCCGAATAGGAGAGATTGACTTTTGGCATGAAAACATAGGTTGATTATTCAAGGAATAACCAACCAAAAAAAAAAATAAAATAAATAAAAGTCTATATGCACCAAATACCTTGATCAATTTCGGCGACTGACCGATCACAGCTGATATCGGATTGTTCCTGCGATATGGTTCCTTGGACTGGAACCTACCCAGTAAAACTGGAATTTAGGGCCAAACAGGATTTTTCCAGAATTAGAAAGAAAAATCAAGTTTGAACGTAAAATTTAGAAATTCCAAACACCACCGAACTGACAGACAGATCTTTTAACTCCTTGAACAGACAGGGCAACCAAATGACCATAGTGTACATGCGTGGGGTTGGTCACTTTTGTGAGGGTTGTGCGCAGTTCACCTCTCACACAACCCACTGTTTCAGATAATCACACCAAGTGAGCAATGGCGTTTAAGCTATCATACGAGCGTAGAAACTATTTTAACCTTCAATAAAATATAATACAACAAATCTCAAAACAAAATGGGAGTTATTGAACCCACACCACCAAGCGGAATATGCTACTGAGACCATGGAATTTGCTTGACATTTTTTTAAAATTTTGCTACAAAATAAAAACGTTCTTGTGTCTATGGCGTTTGAGAGTTTCTTAAAATTGTAATTTTTAATTTTCGTCATTTATCTCTTCAACCATGTGGAGGAACTCCGAGTCTCATTTTCTGTCATTCTAAAACTTTTACCAAAAACTCTGCAAATTCTTACACAGGGGTTGGTTATTCTTCAGACCAGGCGCATGGAAACTTATTTAAAACATGGAGGAAACGGGGATAACGGTGGGTGCGGCGGGTCCCAGACCCATTCCAATCGATTCAGTGTCCATGATTTAGTGGAAAATGATACCCCACACGCCCAGGTACCAGAAATCTCATAAACACATATTTAAAATGAGTAATATATACCCAATTTGACCCATACCTTCTTCCAGTGGGTGCCGATCGTTCTGGGACCCATTTCATTGGATTCAGCGTCCAGAATTTAGTGGAAAATGATACCCCACTCGCCTAGATTGCCCAAAATCTCGAAAATTCATTTTTCAAAAAACACATTTTGACCCCTTCCCCGCCCAAATTGCGGAAGCGAGGTGGAGACCAGGACGAGAGAAGACGGAGGCGAGGTAGAGACCTTTTTTGATCAGGACATCATGAAACGTCCAGAAAAAAATTTTGAGCCGAATCGGAGAGGTTGACCATTTGCATGAAAACATAGGTTGATTATTCAAGGAATAACCAACCAAAAGGTCAATGTCCGTCCGCCGTCCGCCGTACGCCGTCCGCCGTCCACGCCGTTTTTGGTAGTAGAAAATTTTCTAAAAATCTGAAATTTGGGTCAGGGGTCTGTTCCCGGCCTAGGACGGTCCTCCAAGCTTTTCAGCCCAATCGGACCAAATTTGGGCGGGGTAGGGGTCAAAATGTGTTTTTTGAAAAATGGATTTTCGAGATTTTGGGCGATCTAGGCGAGTGGGGTATCATTTTCCACTAAATTTTGGACGCTGAATCCAATGAAATAGGTCCCAGAACGATCGGCACTCACTGGAAGAAGTTATGGGTCAAATTGGGTATATATTACCCATTTTGAATATGTTTTTTTGAGATTTCTGGAACCTAGGCGTATGGGGTATCATTTTCCGCTAAATCATGGACGCTGAATCCAATGAAGTGGGTCCCAGAACGATTGGCACCCACTGGAAGAGGTTATGGGTGAAAATGGGTATCAATTGCCCATCTTGAATATGTGTTTTCGAGATTTCCGGTACCTGGGCGTGTGGGGTATCATTTTCCACTAAATTTTGGATCCTGAATCGATTGGAATGAGTCTGAGACCCGCCGCACCCACCGTTTTCCCCATTTCTCCAAAGTTTTTAAAACAGTTTCCATGGGCTTGGTCCGAGGAATAACCAACCCCTGTGTAAGAATTTGCAGCGTTTTGGTTGGTTATTCCTTGAATAATCAACCTATGTTTTCATGCAAATGGTCAACCTCTCCGATTCGGCTCAAAATTTTTTTCTGGACGTTTCATGATGTCCTGATCAAAAAAGGTCAATGTCCGTCCGCCGTACGCCGTACGCCGTACGCCGTCCGCCGTCCACGCCGTTTTTGGTAGTAGAAAATTTTCTAAAAATCTGAAATTTGGGTCAGGGGTCTGTTCCCGGCCTAGGACGGTACTCCAAGCTTTTCAGCCCGATCGGACCAAATTTGGGCGGGGTAGGGGTCAAAATGTGTTTTTTGAAAAATGGATTTTCGAGATTTTGGGCGATTTAGGCGAGTGGGGTATCATTTTCCACTAAATTTTGGACGCTGAATCCAATGAAATGGGTCCCAAAACGATCGGCACCCTCTGGAAGAAGTTATGGGTCAAATTGGGTATATATTACCCATTTTGAATATGTGTTTTTGATATTTCTGGAACCTAGGCGTGTGGGGTATCATTTTCCACTAAATCTTGGACGCTGATTTCAATGAAGTGGGTCCCGGAACGATTGGCACCCTCTGGAAGAAGTTATGGGTCAAATTGGGTATATATTACCCATTTTGAATATGCGTTTTCGAGATTTCCGGTACCTGGGCGTGTGGGGTATCATTTTCTACTAAATTCTGGATCCTGAATCGATTGGAATAGGTCTGGGACCCGCCGCACCCACTGTTTCCCCATTTCCCCCATGTTGAAGAAATGAGTCTCCATGCGCCTGGTCCGAGGAATAACCAACCCCTGTGTAAGAATTTGCAGCGTTTTTGATCAGGACACCATGAAACGTCCAGAAAAAAAATTTGAGCCGAATCGGAGAGGTTGACCATTTGCATGAAAACATAGGTTGATTATTCGAGGAATAACCAACCAAAACCAAATGTAAATATTTTCCAGTCTCAATTTAGTTACTAACATAAAAATAAATGAAATAAATTGTTTAAATTATTACCTATTCATAATGAGAATTGAGCTGTTTCAGTTAGTCAAACATTCTAAAGCTACTTTTGCCTCCCTCATTTGTAGTATCATTGAATTTACAATTCGATTGAATAAAGAACAAAGGCAACAGCGTGATCTGATATTGAGGTTCATGTTCGGCCCCTTCCCCTCACTTCTCACATTATATTTTACACACTTCCTTTTAGGATTACTGTTTAACTCTTACTATATTGATGTTTGAATATTACTCGCATAGCCGTAACTGTACAAGCTACAGACTTTTATCAGATTTTTCTGGCGTTAATGTCAGTTAAATCAATGATATTGATGGAAGTTGACTGCGTAATTACGATGCTTATGATGATCACATATACTCGTATATTTACATTCTACCAACTACTTTTCTTTCTGATGTTCTTTCTCTTTATAGAATTGAATAAAATGAGTACCTTGGAATCATTATCATGATGACTGGTTAGAGGATTGGAATAGATGGTCGAATCGGTCCACAAATCTCCAACAACTCAGAAGCATTGGCTCCAAAGGAATTAGACTATGGGTTTGAAAAAGATCCCCTATTCTCTTTCTTTTTCTATTTTCTAATTTTCTGATTGCTTTGAACCGAAAAATTAACCTTACAAGCGATAGATTTAGTTTTTGTGGCCTTGTGGAGGTGTGATAATATCACGGATCTGCTGCACGGATTCGAAACCTTCTAATCCGAAACGTAACCAAACCAGATTGTCTACATTATTGCTATACTTCCGTTTCCGATTTTTTTCTCTCGACCTGAAGAAAGGTCATCGCTAACACGTAATCCTCTGGCTTACCGGCTCTGCTGGGATTCTCTACAGCCGCTATGATAATATTTCAATATTCCGGAGGGCGTCTTTGGCGTCTGTCAGGGTAATTTGAACCGACAACCAAGAGAAGATAGAATTTCTCGTTTATTCGCGCGTTTTTCCCGCGGTCAGGAGCCGATAATGCCGACTTTCAAGTTCGGAACACTCGGCGTTATTCAACTTTCTCAAAAAAGAACTCGCTCTCTTCCTGCATCCAGCCTCGTTCGCTTTCTTCAGCTAAGCCACTGCGTGGGCTCGACGCAGGCTAAGCTCAATTTATGCAGATCTTAACTCCGCAGCTAGTCAAGTGAGCGGTTCAATAAGGGCTGTTGTCCGAGTTTAATGCACGTTTGGAGAGTTCAATAGACGCAGGAGAAGAAAGTGTGTTTCACCCTAATTAGATCCAAGCTGTTGTCTGATCGCTGGTGCAGTTAATATTCAGAAGTGAAGGTTGGCCATTGAATTGAAGTAACTAAGGGCCTAAAGATTTGATCACCTGCTGATTAGACGGTGAAAACGTACACAATGTATTACTACTTGATACATTATTATCGCAGTATCGATGAATCCTATCCTCAAGGTAAATAATGATACAAAGCGAATAGTCAAGAACCTAAATTAATTAAATCCGTGTTTAAATGTGCATCCTTTTGTTTAAAAACTGCGTCGGTTATACATGTCTTCCGAACTCGGTCCTTCAATCAAACTACGTGGCGAATGGGGAACTAAGCGCTCTCTCAATGCAGTGGATAGAATGTTGTAGTATTATTTACTGCCTTCAGAGAGCGTTAGTGTCTACTTATTAGGGGCTGTCATCCCCTATTCTGTTTCCCTATTATTTCACCTTCTTTATATTTCCTTATATCTAACATTGACTGTGCTTTTGTCACGATGCTACTGAAGCAGACAATTGTGTGGATTTCTCGGAATTCCTGAATTATAACTACTCTGCATTGATGCTCCTGGTGCTGATTTTAGTTCCCTACTTTCTTTTGCAGGTGAGTGCGAACTATTCATAACGATCCATCTTATAAAGAAGAAGGTCATAGAGCTGCGACTGGTAAGTAATATACGTAAAAGAGAAGACTATTTACCCCTGTTCAGAATTCTTAAAAACGACAAGTTTCGTGGTTTTGAATAACTTCATGACTCGGATTAATTAAAAAATCTTCCAGAAGCAATTGGGTTTATCACAATTTTCGGCACAATGTTGATTGTTCTCTATAATTAAAAACAGGTGTACGGTTGATGGAAGAAGTGAAAAGAAGAGTATAAGTTTGTACGGAAGACAAATAATTCTGCATTTTCCTAATGGCCTCCGGTCGGTTTTCGGGAATGAATAGTCGGCACCCAGTTTTGAGTTGTGAATGCTAACCCAGGCGCTGCAACAACCGCATTCAAGCGGAATGCTCCCAACCAGGAAGCAAATGGGATGATCTGACCGAGCGTAAGGTACAGTTTAGTTGATATCATCTGCCTTCCGCAGTGTAATCAATGTCATTCCCGCGTGACGTAAAAAAAAAAAAAAAAAAAAAAAAAAAAAAAAAAAAAAAAACCTAAAACTTACACCAAACTCTAAGAATCACAAAAAAAAAAATGTTTTCAAAATATAAGCATTTTTATTCACTCCCGGCCTCTGTTTGCGGCGATTGGGCTGAAAATTCATAGGGCTCAACCAGAGTCTATTTGCGCAGTTTGAACATTTTTCAAAGCATTTTATTTTATTTTTTTTTTAACCCAAAAGGCGCATTACAAATGTTCACTTTGGCTTTGGAATCTACACAATTTGAAAAGTATAAAACGCTGCAGATTCTTACACACGAGTTGGTTATTCCTCGGACCAGGCGCATGGAGACTCATTTCATTCGATTCAGCGTCCACAGTTTAGTGGAAAACTGATACCCTACACGCCCAGGTATCGGCAATCTCGAAAACACATATTCAAAATGGGTAATATATACCCAGTTTGACCCATTACTTCTTCCAGTGGGTGCCAATGGTTCTGCAACCCATTTCATTGGATTCAGCGTCCAAAATTTAGTGGAAAATAATACCCCACTTGCCTACATCGCCAAAAAACTCGAAAATCCATTTTTCAAAAAAACACATTTTGACCCCTACCCCGCCCAAATTTGGTCCGATCGGGCAGAAAAGTTTCGAGGACCGTCCTAGGCCGGGAACAGACCCCTGACCCAAATTTCAGATTTTTAGAAAATTTTCTACTAGCAAAAACGGTGCGGACGGCGTACGGTGTACGGCGGACGGACATTGACCTTTTTGTTTGGTTATTCCTTGAATAATCAACCTATGTTTTCATGATAATGGCCAACCTCTCCGATTCGGCTCAAAATTTTTTTCTGGACGTTTCATGATGTCCTGATCAAAAATGGTCGATGTCCGTCCGCCGTACGCCGTCCATCGTCCGCGCCGTTTTTGGCAGTAGAAAATTTTCTAAAAATCTGAAATTTGGGTCAGGGGTCTGTTCCCGGCCGAGACGGGTCCTCAAAACTTTTCAGCCCGATCGGACCAAATTTGGGGAGGGGGGGGAGGGGTCAAAATGTGTTTTTTGAAAAATGGATTTTCGAGATTTTGGGCGATCTAGGCAAGTAGGGTGTCATTTTCCACTAAATTTTGGACGCTGAATCCAATGAAATTGGTCCCAGAACGATTGGCAACCACCAGAAGATGTTATGGGTCAATATGGGTATGTATCCACCCATTTTGTATGTGTCAGGATTTCTGGTGCCTAGGCGTGTGGGGTATCATATTCCACTAAATCTTGGACCCTGAATCGATTGGAATGGGTCCGGGACCCGCCACACCCACTGTTTCCCCCATTCGAGGAATAACCAACTTGTGTGTATGAATTTGCAGATTTTTTGATATAGACACCATGAAACGTCCAGAAAAAAAATTTGAGCCGAATCGGAGAGGTTGACCTTTTGCATAAAAACGCGTTGATTATTTAAGGAATAACCAACCAAAATGGGATTTGGGAATGAAAAAAAACATGGTCGATGAAAATACACAGGTGTATTTTTCCAATAAGAATAATAAACCAAAAGCCCAAAACAAGGACGTTTAATGCTGTAGCAAAATCAATGATTCCTTACCAATGGGATTATGGTGAAATTTCAGTTTGTATGCTGAAAATGGAATGTTTTATTCTCTCATTTTCAAGGCAAAAACCGTACAGAGTTGAGATCAAGTTCGGTGTGGAATTGGTAAAGAAAACATTATTTTTCAATTATTGTGAGCTGTCTTACTCGTGATATTAATGTTCAAGTTCAAGACCTTGGAGAGATTTCCGAAGACGCGATTTCAAATAACTATCTTGAAATGTGTTTTCTGACTCGTGATACATTAGAGATAGTCCCGTCTACATTATTTTTCATGACTTATACCAAGTCGAAGAGATATGCTGTAAATCGTAGGGGAATTTCGGAGCTGCCTTGATGGTGTTTAATTACTTATAATGTTAGTATTGGTGAATTGGTTCAGAATCCTCAACTAGGCACGTTGGGATATTTATTGCATTTATTTATTGCATATTATGCATATTCGGCAAAACTTGTGGGAAAAAAAATTACAAGCTTGTTCTCTGGATTATGTTTTTGATTAATCAACGGAAATCAAGAGACTGGCCCTGGAAAATAGCAATGAAAGCCATGTCTCAATTGAATTGAATTGAAGTTGGTAGAAATTAATCTGCATATTGAATATGTGGCCCAATTATCTCCTATTCTTCATGTAAACGAAGCGTGAAAGGGAATGCAGAGTAATTTAGTGAGAGGGTGGCAACGATGTACTTGAGAACACGGGAGTGCACAAAAACTCAGACCCTGTTGTATTCGGATTGAATAAACACGGCTCGTTTCAAGACACGGGCCTTATTGTCGAATGTACCTCAGGTTATTTCGGCAAGAGCGGCCTTTCACAGTGGATTTCCGCGCTCAGTCTGCTTGGTTGCCTAACGTTTTGTTAGATGATTGATGCTGGCCACTATGTAGGTATTGTGCGCCGAGGTCGTCACAGGTTCCCTATTACCGGCCAATACCCGGGAACATGTACTGCCCTTGTACGGCAGGTGTATTGATATATGAGTGAAATAGTTGAGAAATCACTAAAGAGGGGACAGTCAACAAGGTCTTCTTTCAAGGTTGGAGGAAAAGTTTTATACACCATAATTAGGCGCTTATTTATAACAATATTGGTAACTAAACCACTCAGCCGTTAAAAAAAAAAGTTTAAAAAAGTTAATAAAAATCACAGTACGACTTCATCATTTTGAGCTTAATATTAACTTATGAGACAAATAGGACGACTTTTACAGATCAATGGGTCAATTATCATCAGTATTGATCGTGTTTAGGTACGTATTGCGGATGGACGGCGTGTCCTGTCCTTTTGACTTCAGCGTTGAATCCGTTTTTGTGATCGGCCGTGTAGTGGACTTCCCGGACGGTGCCGTCAGCCTCCTTGACCGTGTAGTAGCCCTTCACGACGTCGCCGTCTCTCGTTTCGTGTTGGCTCTTGAAATCACCCGTGTGAGGGTCGTGGACTTTGTACTCGTACGCGTACTTGGGGTGAGCCTAGAAAAATAATAGAATTTTATTGAATCTGAATTTATTGCGTAAATATTTGTCGCTACAGACGCTTATAATCTCCCGGAACCCTTTGGAACTCTTACAAAATGCGTTCCAAATATCTCAGTTTGGTTGCTCAGAACAGAACATGCAAAAAATGTTTCATCAACCCGGAACCCAGTGGGGAAATTTTTACGTTATTGGAAAATGGAAATTTCACGAAATTAAATAAACAAGGAACAGCGCATATGTAACGGCAGCTCCCATAAATGCTTTGCAAAGGTTCAGAGATGTTCGTGAATGAAGTAAATTCGTGAAATATGTGAAGAAAGACCCGTAGGCAGCTACTAGGAGCAGAAGTGGGGGCTGACCTCAAGGGTGTGAGTACTTTTTAACTACTAGTTCAAGGAAAAGTCGCTCATCGCACCATGATTATTGACAGAGACTAAAATCTCCATCATGTGTGTATTGCCATTTTAGTAACTGTATCAATTGAGACTGTATGGCCTTCTACTTCCCACAAAACGGCTGATCATGAGGGTCCCCTTGAGACTAAGCGCAAAATCTATACGGGAGTGGCCCATATTACCACTATTCCAGTGGTATCCTATCTTTCTTGGGCGTTTACTGCTAAATAATGGAAAAACTGGGAGATTTTCAAACACATCTTGAACTCGTTGATCGGGGCATTGGAAATCTTCAAAAGCATCGGAACACCCTAATTAATGAAAAGTCTCATCAATAACTGTACCTAATTAGCTGATCTGCTGCTAGTAGGTTGAACTATAACAATGGATAACAATGTCATTAAAAGCATATTCCAGACATAGGCCAACTAATTATATACTCACGAAATAATCAACGTGGTCATCGTGACCGTGACCGCCGCCATAGCCACCCCCGAGGCCGCCTTCGATCGCTCCGTATCCCCCAGCGAATCCACCTCCGCCGTAATTGTGTTCCGCAGATGTCTTGTACACCGCGATAATCAAACCGACGATCGCTGATACCTGTCCATATCGAAACAAACGACCTTGTCATTGCTTGTCAAAACGCAGTGTTGTACATACTGTTTCACTACAATGTCAATATGTAAAGAGGGAATTGGTTCGTGAAGAGAAATGGGATTTGATACAGAGATAAAATGTAATTTATGTTCTAAAAAAGTTGTTATGGACATTGTTAATTTTTTAATCTGTATTACTGTGTTTCTCTTCCTATAGTTTTATTGATTTACATGTTAAGGGCCCAAGAGGCATATATGCAAAATTATATTTTTGTCACTGTAAAGTTCTTCTTCAACTTTCTGGGCGTCAAATTTTTGCGACAAGTTTAGAAATTTAGTATATGATCATAATTTGAATATAACTTATTTAGTATACAATTTGAACATAACCTGACTTCTTGGTAGTGGGGCAAGGGGGTGAGTCATGGAAGAATTAGCAATTAATAGCTTCAATAGTTCATAGTTCAGAAATTTGAATTTTCAGCTCATGAAGAATCACAGATTGAATTGCAGTTACTATTTAAATTGTCGCCAATCAACATGTTTTTAAAAAGAAATCGTCCTCAAAAACTAATGTAAGTGTAAGGAATAAAATTTAAAAGAGTATCTGACCAATTCAAGAACAGTCATAATAGCCTGAATTATATTTTTGTCATCACTACATAGCAAATTTTGAGTCTCTTTTTACACTCAACGTACCTTGATTGAGGGAAGCATGCTGTTGGTATAGAAGCGAAGTTGAATGGGGGGTATTGCGGTAAATAGTGACACGTCCCTGTGGTGCACTCGACGTTTTATACGATCGCAACCGCCTAGCCTCTCTCTTTCTCCAATACGATCACTGGGCGCCGCAGACCGATTCTTTCACAACTTATTCAATATGCCGAAATTCTTTTGGTTTTTTTTCGTTCTTCTTTGTTTGAGCCGATCATTGTTAAGGAAGCATTGATCGAACAGGTCTGACGTAGTGGGCAGGAGCTGCATCAAGGAATACGTTTGCAGACAAAATTAGCGAGCGGCAAGGCATAGACATTAGACTTCTTCCAACCTTTTGGTCTTCAATCCGATATTTCTTCCTACTAATATATGTCACATCTCCCTGCACGTTGTTTTGCTCGCCGACATACGTGCTGAACTAAATTCCTTTCTTCATTCATTGAATTTCGCTACGTTTCATACATTGTAACGTGCATTTTTATAAAGTAATTCTATACCACTACACCCAATTATCAAGGTATTAAGTTCCAAATCCGGCCAGGGTTTTTGATAGATATCTGTGGCCTGTGAATAGCTCTCAAGGAGGGATATAGCGTCTAGGAAATTTCGCCCTTAGCCCTAACTTCTTTGTGGACGCAGCGTGAAAGGAGGGACGAACTCTGCGTCAAGTGTCTGATGAATTGTAAGCCTAGAGGATGCAACATTGATCAAATTGCTACGATATGAAGTAGACGAACTGCTGCGTGCACAAGCGTTCAAAAATGGGCAGAGACGCCATCATGACTGGACGGTAATGCGGGTTTAGTTTTTGAAGCGGCTACGTCGCTACATCGTTTTGTTTCTGTACAATTTTCTTTTGTCCCCACGGTTGTTTTCTGACATTTCAATCTTCTGCAATAAAAAGTATCAATTTATCTTTCACAACTACCTTTTTAAATTTCCTTTTCTCTTTTTCGAGGAGTACGAGTAATATTGTTGAGATTCTTAGTTAAATAGGGCACCTGAATTGATGAACACCAATACCGTCTATACTCTTTCACCAACCTGCCTGTCAGTCAAACACACCATGAATGAAAACATCGAACAATTTGTTGTTGTTGTTTGTTGTATGAACGATTATGAAAATCCTTTTGTTTGGCATCTTGACATCTTTCTTTCTTAACAGAACATGGTCTAATCAATGCAGAGTCCAGCTTTTATAAAATCTATCTGGGCCTCCTGCTGTGGGGTTTGAGTGAATTTTTCTCAAATCGTAAACAAATTTGAGTAATTAGGCCCAACTGCGCATTCTGCGGTGGTGTTAAGTATTTGCAAATGCTTCCGGCCGATTGGCTTCCAGTGCACTAGGCGAGCTTTTGTAACGGGGCGGCAGAGTCCAAGCGCCCCGTCAAGAAACTTCGGCGGCGGGGTACGGATCGAGCCCTCTCCCCTCCAAGCGCCTGAACCAGCGGGGCGAAAGGCGTGTCCTCATCAGACACATCGGAGTAGGAGGAGGGGAAGGCGACTTGACGAGTGGGCTGGGGAAAGGCTGGGCAGTCAGTCGTGTACGAACTCAAGTGAAACGAGGTTGGCCCCCCCTGCTCGCCATAATCTCGAGAGGACGAGGCGAGGCAGGGGCGGGGCGGAACAACCTGTTTCGGGGCGGAACAACCGGAGCGGAACAACCCCAGCGAAACAACCTGTTTCGGGGCGGAACAACCGAAGCGGAACATCGAAGCGAAACAACCGACGCGAAGCAAATCAACCCCTTGTGAAGCTGGTGTTGTGAACGTGACCTGAGGGAACAAGTGTATCGTGGTTCCTTCAGGGTGAGAACTCGGGAATTGGGAGATCAGCCAATTCCTCTCCCGTAACAGTGGGCCCTTATACGAACTGAAAATCCCCCGTCGGACCCGAGTGTTGATTCGTTCGCGCCCGATTCGACGGCCAATAGTCCAGGTTCCCCACGCACCGCCAGTCGTCGGACCTCCGTCGGAAAGAGCCTCGCCTCCTCCGGCCTGGACCCTGACCTGACCCGTGGACCCCTGACCGAAGCCGAGCAGCAAAGAGAACATCACCCTGTTGTCTCCATCCGAAGAAGTTGGTACACGTAAGTGGCGAAATAACTCTGTCTCGTACCCTCGCAACGCGAAAGTCGAATCTCTAAATCTGGCCCAAGCCCTGACGTTTAGTCACCAGAAAGCTGATCGTAGAGTGTACATTGTAGCCGTATTATTTAGTATTTTGTCTGTCGTGCGTTAGGAAAAGAGAAAGGAATTAGGGGAGGACATTAACAAATCACTTCCACTTTTACCGTTATTCAAACCAAACATTTTGAGTCTTCAGCTACCCCGTAAATTCATTTGGCCCTCAGCCCTTCACTTTTGCCTACTCAATAATTAGGTTACGTAATAGTCAATATCCTTCTCGGCCGAGACATTCCGTATTTTATATTTCTGTCAATTGCGTTTATTATAAGTCAATATTGAACCCTTGTCTTTTCAATCACGAAACCCCATTCCTCAGAGCTTGGTAAATTCAGGTGTACTTGGCGTCCATGACCGACCATTGCAGACATTCCGGACGGTAAGTGAAAGTCTTTAATCTCCCACTAATTATTCGCCTAGGTCTATTTTTGGATCCCTAGCCCGTTACGTGAAAACGACGGGTTACACTTTCGGCATTAAAGAATATAGAATTATTAATGCAGTATATTGATATATTTGTATAATATAATTTACGAACAAAAATTACAATACAATCCTCATTCTTCATTCAAACACACTATATCAAAACATCAAACTTATTTTTGCTGATGATGACTCCATTCGTCATGCATTGTGTTGAGAATGAGCAACCTATGATAATTTGGAATATCTGGGGTTATTGTGGATCCCCTATTGGTCGTTTGCTAGATTCAGAAGTGAGGTTCTATCTACCCCCCCCCCCCCCCCCCATACAATGCATAGGGCAGGTCACCTCTCACAGTGCAATGCTGCACTAGAAACTGCATTGTTCAGGTATCGTCGCTGCGCGTCTCTAACTGCTTCATCAGCATCTTGTAAGGAAAGGAAAAATGCTGCCAATTATTACGCAGAGCTTGGTTATGCCTTGGACCAGGAGCATGGTGAAAATGAGCAAACAGTGGGTGTGGCGTGTCCTGGACTCATTCCAATCGATTCAGTATCCAAAATTTAGTGAAAAATGACATCTAAAAACCCACTTTTCGAAAACTCATTTTGATGAGCATAATGCTCATCCGAAGAGCGTTCCGAATCTCCGAGATGTTCGCAGTTTTTTCTGTGTGATACCCTCAAGCGACGGGGTTATTTTTTTGAACAAAATGGATTTTTTTTCGTTTGTTTACACTTTGTTACAAAATCACTTTATTACTACTTAGAAAAAATCACAGATTGGTAAAGGTGACGATCACCGGGTTGGATCAGAATTTGTACTGGCCCGAACCGTGCACGGGAGCAGGAGCGTGGTGAGCGTGGCCAATCTTTTTTACTTCAGCGTTGAATCCATTCTTATGGTCAGCCGTGTAGTGGACTTCCCGAACAGTGCCGTCAGCCTCGGCAAGTGTGTAGTAGCCCTTGACGACGTCTCCTTCTCTCGTCTCATGAGCGCTTTTGACGTCACCAGTGTGGGAATCGTGCACTTTGTATTCGTAGGCGTAGTGAGGTGGTGACTGCAATGGAAAAGGTATTAGACGAATTTTTTGAAAAACTAAATTTGATAAAAGGAAAAAGCGTTCCTCTAATTCATTGCTGATATGAGAAAAAAGTGAAGTCGGTACTCTGGAAAATTCTCTAAATCATATTCATATGATAATAGCCTAATTGTAAAATTAGGCTTTTCCTATCCAGGTGAACCTCGCTTGAACGAGGTCTCTTGAAAGGGTACCTATTCAGACATGGTAAATAATAATGGACCAACAATTTGCAGAATCAAGTATCCAAATTCATAAATAACCCGGTTCGCCAGAACCTGACTCTGTAGCAATCGGCATGGGACTGTTTTAAATAGATTTAGCGTATATAATGTAGTGATACCCTACACATACACTCTTGGATCCTCAACAATCCGAAAACCTCATTTTCATCCATGCCCCGCCTCCGTCTAGGCTTTTTTTTTTTTTTTTTTTTTTTTTTTTTGGTCCGGGCAGTGGACGTAGAAAGATAATTTCTGTTGGTCGAAACTAATACTGGGGTGTATTATTTCAATAAGAATAACCAAAATTTGCATCAGCTGTGAGAAAAGTTAGCAAACTACTACCTAAGTTGAAATTACGATACGCACAAAAAGTTTTACTGATTAGCTAACCCGATTTCAGATTTTTAGTATTCTGTTCAACCTCTCTTTTTCAAAGAACACGATAGTGGTTTCCAAGAGTTAATCGAGATTTTTTGAGATTATTTTCAACAATTCTGATATCAATCCACTTTTCAGACTATATCCAATTTCTTGTCAAAAAGAGAACTTACGGTGGCTGATATAAGTCAATATTGTACATTATTGGTGCTTAATAAGAACACTTTGGTTTACCATGGCTGATCGATTTTAAACAGTGTAGCGGCATTTACGATTCGGGACCAACCCCCAATAGTACCTACTCAGACTGACAACTTCCCTCCCCCATGGTTTAGTGAAAAAATATTTCGGTTTCGGTGGGTTTATCAACACATCTACACTCTTATTCTAAAATACAGGTCTGCATAATATTAGCCAAATTGAGATCTCCGGATTGTCTGATTAGGCCGTCGTCATTACTCATGTAGTGAGTAATTGAGTAATATAATGAGTTAAAAAGACAATCACTCACGTAATAATCCTTGTGTTCATCTTGTTCTTCGTATCCTCCGTGTCCATATTGAGCAGATGTGCTCATAACGAGGGCCACCACACCCAAGACGATAAGGCCCTGAAATCAATTCAATAGTGAAGAAGTTCATTCCGCAGTGGAAGGGATTCAAAATTCCTGATTTCATCTCAGCAGAGTCCGTTAATGATGTTAACATTTTAAGGTGATACTTGAATTCGTTATGTGCATAGTTGTTTTTTGGTTTACTTACAAGAGAGTTCATGTTGAGGTGAGGTATCTTCGAGTTGTGACGATGGTAGCCGAATGTTGGTTATATATAGGAAACTTGTACTCGGTGGCGTAGTAGGTAAACCCTCCTCGAAGAAGACATCCTGAGCCTCCTCCAACCATGAGCTGGGTTTCACACTCCAGTTACGCTTAGTTACTATCTCTCACATGCCGGTAGAAACCGCCGTTTTGGGTTGGTATTTTAATTAGGGTGGATCATCACTATTGCGTTATTGGCGAAACCCGTGCGAGAAGAGGCTTTGCGTAAGAACGACTAGTTCACTGTGTCAGGATATAGGTGTCAAAAACAGGTCAGCGTCCTCTAAATGACGATGTCCCTCGAGTCAGAGATCTCCCTAGAGGATGAAAATGTCATCTACAAACTTCTCTGGCTTCATAGTGAAATCGACTGTCGTAAAACGATGTGGGCCATGACATTGTTTCTTGCATGTGATTAAATTTCCTCCTGGGCTAGTGAGTGTATGATCTCTTGGCTCGGATGTTACAAGCCTCTTCCTCTATCCTCAGGAGTCTATTCAGCTATTCATATCACTTTAAAGCCAAAACCCTGAATAGTTAGGCAGCTTTTTGTTGCCCGAAACGCTGCAATGATTTTATACAAAGGTTTCCAAATCTATTTCGTGTGGAAACCCGTACCTTTTAGGCCTCCAGATTGGTACCCTAACAAACTTTTTCTTTTTCAAGAATGTTTTCTACCAATTTTTACAAGACCCTTCTCCACCGTGATGTACCGTACTCCGAATTTCGGCACACTTTGGAGCGTATAAGGTGATTGTTCGATACAAATTTCATTTTTTTTTTCAGTGCGATTGATAACCCCAACATTGAGGTTAAAGGTGGAGTGTTTGTTCTCCAAAAATAACATCAAAGGAAAATTTGAAAAATATTACCTATTCATTTCAAGACTGAATATCAGTTGCAAGGTTGATTCATACAATTATATATTTTTCTACTCTAATATCAACATTACTTTATCTATGAAAAAGAACGTGAGACGTTATTTTCATAAAAAGGCCCATTTTCTTGAGTAATGCTTCGTTTGCTTAGGTTGATATTTCTTTGAATAACTATATTATATAGGGTGTTCCAGAAGTAGCGCATAATTTCAAAGTGCAATAAACAATTCAATTTTCGGTCAATTTGAAATTTTTTTATTGGAAATCGTAGGAAAACTACTCCGATTTATGTGTGAAAATGATATTGAGCATGTGCCCACCCAAACCAGACGTACATTGCACCAAACGGTCATTGAAATTTCGATCATTCGCTGGCAGACCTCCGGATCGATGGTGGCAATGACTTTCCGGATTTCTTCCTTCAATTGGCCAACCATCCGAGGTTTATTGGCATACACCTTGGACTTAACGAACTTCCATAAGACAAAATCGAGTGGGGTCGAGTCACAGGACCGTGCTGGCCACTCCTGAGTCCCTCGAAGCAATATGATGCGGTCGGGAAACTTTTCTCGCAAAAGTGCCATAGTCTCGCGCGAAGTGTGGCAAGTTGCCCCATCTTGCTGGAACCAAAATCCTTCAAAATGAGCAATTTCCTCCAGTTTGGACCAAAACTATTCAGAAATCATTTCCCTGTACTGGCTCGAACTGCTTCGACGGTCGCTTCGTCTCGCGATGAGTGCGGGCGCCCCGACTTCCTCTCGTTCAAAATTGAGCCCGTGTTTCGAATTTTTGCACCAATCTTTGAACAGTGGAATCGTTAGGTGCCACTTTACGTCCTAGAGGATCTTGAAGGACTCGAACCGTTGCCGTGGGGCTTTCATCGCACTTTTAAAAGGATTTCAACACCAAAATTAGCTGTTCTTTGGAGAGTTGTTCCACCCTTAAGAACTCGCGTAAACACCAAAAACTCAGCAACGAGCGGGTCCGCAACTCAAATCGGAATGATAATAAATAACAAAAATCATAACACCACGGCTTCCAACCTTCCCGGGAAACCGTAGTGCCTACTCAAAATTCGGCGCTACTTCTGGAACACCCTATATAATAATAAGGAATTATTATTCCTTGAATAATCAACCTATGTTTTCATCTAGAAAATTAACTTCTCCGATTTGCCCGAACCTATTTTTTCTGGGCGTTTCAAGGTGTCTACATCAAAATAAGCAAATGTCCGTCCGCCGTCGTCAACGTTTTAGGTAAATAGTAAGAAAATTTCCAGAAATCTGAAATTTTGGTCAGGGACCCGTTTTGGTTGGTTATTCCTTAAATAATCCTTATTCCTTGAATAATCAACCTATGTTTTCATGCAAATGGTCAACCTCTCCGATTCGGCTCAAAATTTTGTTCTGGACGTTTCATGGTGTCTAGATCAAAAAAGGTCAATGTCCGTCCGCCGTTCACGCCGTTTTTGGTAGTAGAAAATTTTCTAAAAATCTGAAATTTGGGTCAGGGGTCTGTAACTGGCCTGGGACGGTCCTCCAAGCTTTTCAGCCCGACCGGACCAAATTTGGGCGGGGTAGGGGTCAAAATGTGTTTTTTAAAAAATGGATTTTTCGAGATTTTGGGTGATCTAGGCGAGTAGGGTATCATTTTCTATTAAATTTTGGACGCTGAATCCAATGAAATTGGTCCCAGAACAATTGGCACCCAATGGAAGAAGTCATTGGTCAATTTATTGTTCAATTTATGGGTAAAAAAAAAAACTAAATCAGAAAACAAAAATATTCGCTCCCACCTGGGCTCGAACCAACAACCTTTCGAATTGTGCCGAACGCGCTAGCCACTTGCGCCACGGTTTGATCTAGGCTTGAATGAATGACGTGTGGAATATAATTTTCCACTAAATTTTGGACCCTGAATCGATTGGAATGGGTCCGGGACCCGCCATATCCACTGTTTCCCCCATTCGAGGAATAACCAACCCGTGTGTAATAATTAGCAGGGTTTTTAGTAGGATTTATCGGTTATTTTAACCATTTGGCGGGCGCGACGGAAGGGATCCTATGACCGAATCCCTACTCAGGTAGTCTAGTGGAATAGACGAAGGACTGGTGTGGTACTCCGAGTGGCCAGGGTTCGAATCCTGGCTAGAGCAACTTAATTGTTTGTCTTGACCCTCATATTCGTCCTCTTTACTTAAGGGGGTGAGGCAATAAGTAGCCACGAGCGAAATCGTCAGATCAACTTACGATCCTCTTTGGAGGACGGCTGACGACGTCCGCGACACCTGACCAAGGTAGTCGGACGAAAATCCAAGGTGAAAGTCCTTGTTTACTTTACTTTACTTTACTTTTTTACAATACCCTACACGCCTAAGTTGTCAAAAATGTTGAACATGGTGAAAATGGGGGAAGCAATGGGTGTGGAGAGTACGAGACCCATTTCAATCGATTCAGGGTCCAAAATTTAGTAGAAAATGATACCCCACACGCTTAGATCGCGTAAAATCTTGAAAATACATTTTTCAAAAAACACACTTTAACCCCTATTCCCCTCCCCCTCAAATTAGGTCCGATCGGGACCAACTAGAGCCAGAAACGGGTCCTTTACCAGAATTTCAGATTTTTAGAAAAATGTCTATAGATACCTACTACCAAAATCGGCGTGGACGGCGGAGGCACATTTGACATGGACCGAGTCAGATTGATTGACTTTTTGCATGATTATTCAAGGAATAACCAACTATAAGTCAAATGTCCGTCCGTCGTCCACGCCGACTTTGATAGTAACCAATTTTCTAAAAATCTGAAATTAGAAAACAGGGTAACAGTGGTTGTGGAGTGTACCAGACCCATTCCAATCGGTTCAGGATCCACAATTTCCAGCTTAGATCGCGTAAAATCTCAAAAATCTATTTTTCAAAAAACACTTTTTGAACCCTACCCCCCTTCCACCAATTTAGTTCGATCGGGCTGAAAAGTTTCGAGGACCAACTAAAGCCGGAATCGACGAAAATGTCAGATTTTTAGATAATTTTCTACCACCAAAATCAGCTTGAACGGCGGACGGCCGACGCTATGTATGCTAATTTTGATCTAGACATCTTGAGACGTCCAAAAAAATTTTTTGGTTCGAATCGGAGAGATTGACTTTTAGCATGAAAACATGCAACATTGCACCAAAACGCTCCAAATTCTTTTAGAAGGGTTGGTTACTCCTTGGAGCAGGAGTATGCGGAAAACAGTGAGTGTGGAGTGTCCCAGACTCATTCTAATCAATTCAGTGTCCAACATTTAGTGGTAAATCAAGCCCACCTCCAGTGAGCATCAATCGATTCAATGAATATCGATACATGGGTGGGAGACCAATTGAGGAGCTCGTTTACAAAAGTTAATAACTCCACCCCTGGCCAAAATTCAGTTTTTTTCTGTTATTTCGTAGCTTGGGGTCTCTTACACATCATGTAGCAGTTTTGGCAGTCAAATCTCTCTAACTCCCCTTCAAACGAGGCCTCAAACTCTCGTTTCTTTTACAAAAGTTGATAAATCCACTACTGAATTCCTTGTTCTTCATATTTTCAAAACTCAATAACTCCACTTTAAAATAGCACCAATGGCTGTTTTCTTTTTTTTCAAAACTGAACAACTCCAACAGGATAATGTGGTCATCTGTTCCTTTGATATTTTGAATTAGTTGCTCGGATCCCCATTAGATGGTAGACTCAGCACGTTGACACACCATTAACCGTGACTTTTGAAGCTACCGAAAGATGGTGCTTCCTTCACTCCGCGTCGCCATAGGAATGTGCGCGTTACGGTTTATGTTTACTCTTCGTGTAACCTCACGGCTGTTTTCTGTTTTCTGTTGTTTACGTTTGCCCGAGTAATAGTATTACATTATTAGTTAGTCTTCGGTAGTCATGGATATTGTTGTGAATTTGTCGGTGGGTTCAAGGAAGCGGAAATCAGTGAAGAGTGTGGAGCGTGCGCGTTCAAAAATCGTAAAATACGGAGACTGTGATCCGAACATAGTACGTTTAAAACAGAAACCTAGACCCTGTTCTCACGACCAGGACAGATCTACCAGAAGATAAAAGGAATAAGCCAAACAAAACGTCTCTGCATTAAGAAAATTAAGACGAGGGATGGAACAGTTTCCACTAAAATTCTGTGCTGCGCAAACTACCGGTTCGACTCTACGACGGAAAATTTCAGAAGTATTGTGAAAAAAGGTCGCAGTGACACTCTCGAAAATCTTCCAGAGATCCGTACGTCCTTTGGCCTGACTGATGAAAAGAAGAGGGACGTCATTCATCTTTTGGAAACCCACTTTGGTGCGAATGCTTGGTACGTCAATGTACTCGGAAATAATGCTGCTGAATCAAGCACGGAAGAAGATGAAGAGTGTGATTGCCTAGAAAAGGAGCCACCATGTATTCACATTTGATTTTTATTTATTAATCGTATTTCTTTATAAATTTAATCGTGTTTAAAAGAAAGAGTCCTACCTAAGTTTTTATTTTGAGATGATGTTTAAAAACGTGAAACTTTTTCCGAAACTTAATCGTATACGGTATGAAAACCGTACCTTTACCCGTACCGTGTTTACCTTTCCAACTCTTATCTCTTTTTAAATTTATTCACGTACCTATTTTGTCAAAAAAGTCCTAATTTTCTGCTTTTTGATGATGTAACTATTTTTTGAGGTTCTATTTTTTTGAGATTGACATACCTATTATGTTACGCCAGCCCAAAATGGGTTTAAAACTTGAAACATTTTTTCTAGTAACATTGTTACCAGCCAACATTGTAATTGCGTGCGTTTATATTGCAATAAAGCGCGTTTTCACTGTTCTTGTTCATTAAACCTGCTTCCAAGTTTTTGTTCATTTTACAAAACTATATATCTCCATTGTTTTTTCACAAAACTGTATATCTCCAAAACCAAATCGTTTATAGCAAGCTTGAGGGAGAAAATAAATTATTTCGGAATAGGTCCATTAATTTATAAGCATTAAAGCTAGCTAATGGGGATTTTTGCAATTTTTTAATTGGAAGCGGAACAGCTGCAGCGGTTTTTTGGGCCTCCTGAAAAATTTGTCGACAACGGAGTTGTGCACTTTTGTAAACGAGCTCCTCAATTCCTTCTTCAAGTTTAGCCGCATGTCTTCTTTGTGCTCCGTTATCGGCCAGGTCATTACGCGTCGTCTTTGCTCATTAATTAATGTCTCGTTCTCGGCATTTATCGGTTAATGCTTCGGTCAGCTGTTACCGAATGTTTCATTCTCTGTTAAAATTCGGTATTTCGTGTTTTTCGTTCGCGATTAGCCGTATTATTTCGTCACTGTACCGCTCAACAAGTTTCCGGTCGAGTCGTCGCAGGCTGTTTGCCTTCCCCGACAGCTATTGAACGTAATATATTTCCTTTTGTTGTTTTGTGATAATACATTTTCCCCGGCCCGCGACACATCATCATCAAATTTCACCATAAAATTACCCACCTTTTTATCTCAACCAAATGCGTAAGAACGCAGAGAGCGCCAATCGTACCAGGACCCATTTCATTGGATTCAACGTCCAAAATTTAGTGGGAAATGATACCACGCACGTCTAGGTATCAGAAATCTCGAAAACACACATTCTAAATGGGTAATAGGTACCCATTTTGGGTAAAAGTAAAGAATAGGGACCGTTGTCGCGTTATCAGCTGATATCGATAGTACGCTCAGTCGATATGCACTATCGATATATTATACACGAAATATTTATCCCTGTCGGCCATATTTGTTTTTATAAAAAAGGAGGGAAAATACTAAATTGAAATAAAATAAAATAAATAAATAATTAAATAATAAATAAAAAATAATAAATAAATTGAAATAAACTTACCTCGTGCTCACTAAGCTTCACTAAGCCTCTCACTCCCACAAAAACTTTCGATTATCGATTATCGACCGTATGCGCGATATCATTGCTATCAGTTGATAACGCGAAAACGGTCCCTATACTTTACTTTGGCCCCATTTTGTTCCATACCCTCATACAGAGGGCGCCAATCTTACCAGGACCCATTTCATTGGATCCAACGCCCAAAGTTTAGTGGAAAATGATACCACACTCGCCTAGGTACCAGAAATGGGTAGATACATACCCATTATGACCCATAACTTCTTCCAGTGGGTGCCAATCGTTCTGGGACCCATTTCATTGGATTCAGCATCCACAATTTAGTGGAAAATGATACCCCACTCACCTAAATTGCCCAAAATCTCGAAAATCGATTTTTCAAAAAACACATTTTGACCCCTACCATTTGGTCCGGAAGGAGAATATATTTTTCTAACCTTCTACCAAAATCCGTTCAAATAACAAAAGTACGTTTTTCCAACATTGCCTCCAACCATCGATAGTGGAAAAACATCGAACCTTCGCTATCGATGGCAAAAACATCGAACATCGAGGCTTACCATCGATGTTTGGCAAACGTCGACCATCGATGATCAAACCTAATGGTGAATGTACCTCGGTACATGAGCGCGCCTCTGCGGTCACATATGCCACGGTAACCTATTGTCCTTCAGCCTCCCAGTGCCTGTTACCAACCTGTCTGCTCCTGCAGTTTCCCATAGTTTCTCCCTCATCAATGTGTTCTATGCTTCTATTCTTTAATTCTATTACGTTTGTTCTATTCAGTGATTCCAATCTCTTTTACCTAATGTTCAATCAGTTCAATGTATGCACAACTAGCCTGGTTTTTCCCTAATTATTCTCTCATTGTGCACACAGTGCACAGTGCGTATAAACCATACAAATATGGCTTCTAGATCCACTAGTTGAGTGCCCAAGTGTAAGTGTAAGTGAAAAGTGCCTCCAGTTCTGGTTTTCATCAGAGGAAGATCACCCTCCCAGTTAAAAGGTAAGAATTTTGTTTTCTTTGAATAGGGGTGTTAGGTTACTTAGAGTCTCATTGAAAGTTGTAGAAGAAGCTCCCATTGTGGGTTCTTATTCCTTAAATAATCAACCTGTTTTCTTGCAGAAAGTCAATCTCTCTGATTCTGCCCAAAATGTTTTTCTGGGCAGTCTAGATCACAATAAGCCAATTGCTGTCTACAGTCTATGCCAATTTTGGTAGTAGAAAATTTCCTAAAAATCTGAAATTTTGGTCAGGGACCTGTTTCCGGCTCTAGCTGGCCCTCGAAACATTTCAGCCTGATCGGACCAAATTTGGGCGGGGTAGGGGTCAAAATGTCTATTTTGAAAAATGGATTTTCGAGATCTAGGCGTGTGAGGTATCATTTTCCACTAAATTTTGGACGCCGAATCCAATTAAATGGGTACCAGAACGATGGGCACCTACCGTAAGAAGTTATGGGTCAAAATGGGTGCCTATCTACCCATTTCGAATGTGTTTTTGAGATTTCTCGTACCTAGGCGTGTGGGGTATCGTTTTCCACTAAATTTTGGACGCCGAATCCAATGAAATGGTTCCGGGAACGATCGGTGCCCTCTGGATGAGGTTATGGGTTAAAATGGGTTCCTATCAACCCATTTTGAATGTGTGTGTTCGAGATTTCTAGTACCTAAGCATGTGGGGTAATATTTTCCACTAAATTTTGGACCCTTAATCGATTGGAGAGGGGGGGGGGCTGCCACACCCACTTTCCCCCCCATTTTTCTGATTTTCGACGAGTTAGGCGTGTGGGTTACTGTTGTAGACTAATTTCTGGCCGCTGAATCGAATAAAATGAGTCTCCATGCTCCTGGTCCGCGGAATAACCAACCCCTGTGAAAGAATTTGCAGCGTTTTTTGTTTTAGTTGATACTCGAAAAGTTTCAGCACGGTCTGACCAAATTTGGGGAGAATGATACCCCACACGCCTAGATCGCTGAAAATTGAGAAAAACCATATTTAAAAAAAACTTATTTTGACCCCTACTTTCCTTCTTATTGAATTTGTTCCAATCGGGCTGAAAAGTTTCGAGGGCCAACTGAAGCCAGAAACAGGTGCCTGACCAAAATTTCAGAAACATTTCTACTACCGAAAACGACGTTGACGGCAGACGGGTCGAGATGAGTACCTACCTACACATTCATCTCCCGGTCCGCGGGCCAGAGTAAGTATCTTATCCGATAGTCCAGTCCCTGTCGAGGAAGCTCGATTGTTATCACAAAACAACGAAAGGAGAGAAATAACATTATCTTTAGTAGCTGTCTGCGTAGACGGATGAAGGATGATCTGCAACGGCTCGATCGGAAACTAGTTGGCGGTACAGCAACGATGTACGTTCTACGGCTAAAACAATTAGATCGCGAACGGAAAATATGGAATACCAAGTTTTGATTGAGAAAGAAAAAAATCTGCAAATTCTTACACACGGGTTGTTTATTTCTCGAATGGGGGAAACAGTGGGTGTGGCGGGTCCCAGACCCATTCCAATCGATTCAGGGTCCAAAATTTAGTGGAATATGATACCCCACACGCTTAAACACCAGAAATCCTGACACATACAAAATGGGTGGATACATACCCATTTTGACCCATTACTTCTTCCAGTGGGTGCCGATCGTTCTGGGACCCATTCCATTGAATTCAGCGTCCAAAATTTAGTGGAAAATGATACCCCACCCGCTTAGATCGCCCAAAATCTCGGTAATCCATTTTTCAAAAAACACATTTTGACCCTTACCTCGCCCGAATTCGGTCCGATCGGGCTGAAAAATTTGGAGGACCGTCCTAGGCCGGGAACAGATCCATGACCCTAATTTCAGATTTTTAGAAAATTTTCTACTACCAAAAACGGCGGACGGCGCACGGACATTGACCTTTTCTGATCTAGACACCTTGAAACGTCCAGAAATTTTTTTTGAACCGAATCGGAGAGGTTGACCTTCTGCATGAAAACATAGGTTGATTATTCATGGAATAACCAACCAAAATGGTCGTCGCCATACCATTCAGAGACATTTTTTGGTTCCTGAATAATCCTAAAAATGCACTTTGCTGGAGATATTGCGGTTTTTAATGCGATAAATTCAATTACAATCACGTCAGATGAGAGTCTGTATGCTGTACTCGTGTAGGTAATGCACGGGTACGTTGCCGGGTTTCTTCTCCCCAAGAACTGTACTTCAACATTTTCATGGGTTGCTACCTGAACAGTCATCGCCACGGATCTCGTATAATTTTTGTCGATTGATCAACGGGTTCTTTAGTTGCTACTCTCTCAGACTAACCTCAAATGATGAATAGAAACGATAAAAAGTTATTATTATCAACAAATGATTCGCCAAACGTTTACTTAGTACAAAAATAACAATCTTCAATTCGCATGATAATGTGTAGACGGAGAACAAGTGACAAGCTGTCGGTTTTTTCTTTAGAGGGAAAAGGAAATATTCCTAGCAATAATAATTATAACAAAAGACTAGATATGAGGGTTAAGGAGTTTCATTTGAAATAAATTCTCTGAAGGGGCAGGAGGGCGCGTTCTGGCTTGTCTGAGATCAATGTTCGTCTCCAGTTTTGTAATGCTGGGGGTGGTGTGCGTGGCCGGTTCGTTTGACGACGGCGTTGAAACCATTCTTATGATCGGCGGTGTAGTGGACTTCTCGAATGGTTCCATCGGCCTTCTTTCAAGGTGTAAAAACCTGCGGATAAAACATTTTGCGTTAGAATGCATCTTAACATGGTTCATTTAAATAGGTGAACCGCTGTACAAGAACATTATCCATCCTAATGTGAGATTATGTGGGTTAAACAGTAAGTTGATTGATAATTTTGACGTTTCTGGAGTTCCTTATTTGTGTCAGTGTATAGTTACCATCACCAGCTAAGTATGATCGTATGATCAACTCACTTATGAACCCTCACAACCTCGTAGAAAAACGCCCCATTTCAAAATAAGTTGAGAGACTTTCGTTATGACCTCTTTATAGGTTGAGATGTAGCCAGTGCTTTTAATACTCACCAAAAGTACTATTCATTACATGTTATGTCTTAGATGGGTCCAATTTGACCTAGACTCATCCAATTAATTCTTAATTTTGCATTTCCAATGCTTAATGACTTCAATCGCGTTAATACATTCAATTGTTGGAATTTCATAAAAATCCTGTGATTTTATCAATGCACAATTTATATTAGCCCCCTGGTGGTAACGTACGAATCCCATTCGGGGAATAAAATCCCTACATTTTCAAGATTGTGTGTGGTAAAAAATAAAATAAAATTATAGCTTGAAGGTTCCCAATCGAAGCTGTTTCTTTTAAAACTGAAGTCACACATTTTCGTTAGATGAATCTCTCATAACTTGTAGTTAAATTTTGTTGTAGGTATAAAAATCGCCACCCCCTCAGATTTGGCAAAAGTTTTTTAACCTATTTCCCCGAGGCACGAGGCCTTCCATCGTTCTCCTTTTCTCGCGTGTGTTTTCCGAGTGTGCAACACGGGATGGAAAAAGAGCCATCTATGGTATGAACCGGCTGAAGGTACTCTCTTATCACCAGAGAAATGTATAAAATGAATGATAAGGACAACACGGATGGCAATGTTGGCAAATCACTTTGAAGGTATCACACGAACGAGTATGATCCTTGACCAACTGATCCCTGAAATGATGAAGTTTCAGCCTGATGTAATGTGCTGTGCAGGCCAGGCTGAGCTGTGAAAAAGATAAGGTTTCTACGAGGTTCGACTCCCAAATTTTTCGTATTGGTGCAGTCCCCGAATATCAGGCCCCGAGGTCAAACAGCACTTGAAGATATTTTAGGTTTGCACACATGCCGTCCGAATGCTTACCTTTAACGTCATCACCCTTTCTTTCCTCATGTTGACTTTTGACGTCTCCGGTATGAGGGTCGTGGACGTCGTATTCAAAAGCGTAATGCGCTGGCGCCTGAAAAAGGAAAACAATTACTATGAGTATAATGTAATAATTGATAATAATATATTTATTACTTTTTTACTACTCTCATATAATGTGAGTTTGGTTTTTTTGAATTGGAAAGTTTTCATCTGTTCACAAATTGAAGTACATATATATGAAACCTCTGAATGTGGTACACTTAAGCACAATATTGCGATAAAATGTTATGACATTTTAAACATATATTTATGACGTATTAGAGTTATTCAGTACTCACGAAATAGTCTACGTGATGACCGTGACCGTGGGCGTCACTTTGAACGCCGCCGCCGTCGGCTTCGTAACCGATGCCGCCGCCGTCGGCGTAGCCGGGGCCGTCAGCGAAACCGCCGCCGTAACCTCCATGTTGCGGGAAGGCGAGGGTGCAACCCAAGAGAGCGAGAGCCACCCCTAATCTGAAATTCTTTACAAACGAAAAATTCAGTTAGGGCCCTCGGGATCAGGAACGATTACGAAGAGGATTATACCGCGTACCGCGCAAAAGAAAATACATACCTACATTCATTCTCTAACCTATTCAGCATTGAGCTTGTGATTACTCAGAATTTTTTGGTCCTAATACAAGTGCTATCGGACGTTTATTCAGTTTTGAATTTCACGTGATTACTACTATTCAAGCAATTTCTTGTTACAACTCGAAATACTGGTTCAGTATCACGTTAAGTTGCGTGAGAGCGTACTAATCAGGCTTTGAACATTCTGGATGGATTCAGTAGGTAACCAATGGAAAGTACGGTTTGAGAAAAGGTGAGGATTGCAATTTGGTATTGATATTGATATTCATCTTTCAAAGTGAGGAATAAGGGGATGCATGTATAAGTATTGTAACTCGTGAAGCAATCCCCTGTTCTCCTCATCCAGGCTTATGATTAAATACTGGAGACAAGCACTCATATCGCTACATGTAATTAGGAGATCCCAACGTAAGCGGAACTTGCGGGATGAGATGAGAATCCGGTGACGTAATCCATTTTCCGCGGGTGGTCGCGACTACGAAACAGCGCGTGCACAGTTCAACCTTACCTTCGTCATTGCGGTTGAAACGTGGGCGTGATTTTCGCTTGAATGTTGACTATTGTTGCGAAGCTGATGTGGTACTGTTGTCCAAGTAACCACCCTTCATTGGTTTTATACATCGAGAGAGGCCCCCCTACTCGGGGGGGCCACCAGCCGCGATTTTCCGTCGTCAAACGGGGGTTTTAGTGTAGGCACGTAATCTGCACTCTCGCGGAACCTGAGCTGTTGAGAAGGCCTGGCTGGCCTGCACTGCCGAAATTAAGTTTGCAACTCGAAGTCGTTTGGGAATCTCTGGTTATATTCCGTCAAGAATGTGCTTTATTACACTATTTGATAGAGATGAAAGTCATCAATAATAATCAATCACTATTCGATCTACAGCTTTACCAAACTGATACTCTTGTCTCTTGCATATCATTCTCTCCAACTTACACATTGTCAACTCATCGAGTTACCTACTACGTAAGTAAAAATAATAATCAACTGAATATAAATCATGGTTGAACAATTCCTACTCTTCTAACTTCTTCTACTCTGCTAGTCCTCCCCACTAATTTCCAATTCTCGAAGAAATTTACTAGGTCCTCAGGTGAAGAAAATGCCTGTTGTCGGATTTCCATTAGTTTGTTTTATTATTCAACCCTATGTTTACCCTGAGGTGGGTCTTTTCAAAATTTTCTGAAATTTGACTTTTTTGTCAAAATGCGAATCCTCGAAAAATAGGAATTTTTCTTGAAATCAGACATTCGTTAGTTCTTTAAATTTTCTAATCTACTTGACCCAGAGGGAGGCAGGGTATGGGTGAAAATCAGAATTTGTAATACGGGTAAAAAATCTGTTGATCAGATTTGTTGATCAGAATTTGTAATACGGGTAAAAAACTTGTTGATAATTACGGACTACGGTCGAGTTTATTCCTGTTAACGGGGAGGATGGTTCCAGCTGAAGATTATTTTGCATCTCTTGTTACTAGGTACATCTTACTAACAAAGATCAAAATATTGTTTTTGATCTGTTCCCTTAAATTCATTTGACTGACTTCAGTTGAGAACAATTATAGCTTCGGTGCGAATCCTTCAATAGAACCCTAGTGATTGTGTCAAATTTAAAGCAGTTTTCATCCGTGATCCATAATTCTTAAGATTCTTTACTACTTGAAATAAAGAATGAAGGGGATGAAAAACGTACACTTAGGTGCTAAATTGCCTATAAAAAGCCTTGCTGGCGTTTGTGGCTCTTCAGAGACTTTGCTGAAATGTGAAGGCTACAACGTGGTTACCTAGATGATAAGCGCTAAATACGTTGAGCTAACCAGACTTGTAGGTTTAATTTTCATGAGGTTCTAATGACAAGTACAATTCTGCGTGAGTTTCGCCATTTTCGAGAAGAGATGGGGCGTCACACCCTTCAATTATAACTTCTGTGGCTGCACATCGGCAACATTATAGAAGAAACGGTTGACGATTACTCTCGGTACTACTTATCTTACTAAACTTTTTTTTAATACGAAATGTTTATTCGAATATTCTTTTCAACTATCACAGAAATTTCTGAGAGGGATTCCTGGAACACCGTCATTTCGGGCATGTGATAGATTAGGAAGACTGAGTGTTTTCCAAACGAAGGTGATTTGGAACAAATGATCACGCATTTGCTTTGAAACCCACGATATCTACTCAACTATCGAGGGTGAGTGATTGGAGGGCGCTTTCTTTCATTGACTCGGTGACCGTGAAATGGGCGCAACGGGCTGTGGATCTTACGCGATACGACCTTGCTCTTGGCGAAAGTCGAGCTTGTTCTTTGCCGAATCACTACCCCGAAAACAGCCCATTTTTTGCCCTTCCTCCTTGCACACTTCGCGAGCCCCCATCTGTGACGACTATGATATCACAGTGTGCCCATGTCGAATAAATAAAGTCTTTCGTCTTGGAATGTCTCGAGAAGCTGATCCTAGACATCAAGGATTTGAGGTTGGAGAGGTTAGGATTTCTTTTCGTGAACATACATGCACATGCATCAACTTGTGACCCTTTCCTTTCGAGAAAACAGTGAGAGGAGCCGTCAGCCCCTTTTTGCATTGATGATGGGACAAAACTGCCCCAGTTACTTACCCCTTCACGACTCGTGAAGTTCATTGCTTAACGCTTCATCAAGGACCATGGTAAAATTTGTACTACGTTTTATTTCAATTGCTTGTTTCATTGCCTAACTGATTCTATTTGTGAGAACGTGAGTCAATTGAAGTGGAACATTGTAAATACACAGAATAAACACATAATTAGTATGATTGCTCTCTTAAAAATGTATCTCCTATTCAGCCAGAGAACAGTCAGAGAACATACAATTGTGTGAGTCCGAATATAATGTCAGATATTTAGGATTACAATTAATAAATATTTTGAACTTTTTTAAATTTTATTTTAAAGAATACCTAATTATTACAAAAATCTCTAACCGCCGGCCGTGAGTTGTTTTCTAGTTGATCAATACATTTTAACTGGGTCAAAAATGGGCGAGAAAGTTTTATTTTAGTTTATCTTGCAATGAGGAAACCGGAAAAAGTTTCATTCAGTGAATCATCACCCGATTTAAGGTTTGTAAATTTCAAAATGCCGATTTTGATCCATAATCTACCTCCATTCGCGACAGTGAAGTTAAAACGTACTTCCATCTATTTAGCGTCCGTAATTGAGTGGAGATAGATTCTCTCCAATCACCTCAAAAATCCCAAAACCCCATTCTTTAAATACTCATTTTTGCTCACACAACCTGTGTTTTCTGTATACTGTTCGGCATCTCAATTGATTCTTCGTCCAATATTTGGTGTAAAACGAAACTCTATAACCACATAAATCAACTAAAGCCTCAAAACTCTCCCTCCGTTTGCAGCGGTAGGGCTGAGAAGTTTCAAGGATCCAACTAAAGCTGGAAAGGATTCGTAGACGACAATTTTTTATTTTCAGACAAATTATAACTGCTCAGAGATTGTCGGGATCTCAGACGAAAGAAGGTCATTTTCCACTAAATTCCACTAAAGATTTTTATCAAAACTTCTGAACTAACGAGCAAACTGCGAGTCCCAAGAACATCTGAACGGTCTCAACGACCAGGTATTGACGTGTTATTACTATTTCTGAATTGAAGCAAAAAAATGTGACCATCAAGGCGGTGATGTCTTGAAATCAGTTTACTTGTTGTCTGAGCCGTAAAAATTTGAACATTTTTGGCGATGGCCAGAAGGAGCAGCGGTGTTTGTAAGTTCTGCATAAAACTTTGGAAAACTTCCTCCGTAACCTTTCAAACCTTCGACTGGGTCTTACTGGGAAGAAATTTTGCATCGTTTGGAAGGTACCAGCTATTTAAGTAACGGACAGATGTCCTTAGAGAACTTTTCTTCTGTGAGGACGATCGCGTAGTCAAGTAGTAAACGCAACGCTCATACTTTTGACTATCATACATGGTCTCGTCTCAATTTTGGTCTCATGTCTTACGCCAAGTTGATTCTGTGAAATGCCACCACCGTGAAATGCTGGTATTACATCACCAAAGGAACTAAACATTTTCTATTCCACTCAAGAAGATTATAGAGAATGCAACCTTTCTCGTATGTACGATATAAGCATTAGTTGATTGAAATGAGTGTACTCCTTTTCGGAAACTAAGATTGATCAAGATGAACCGAGTCAGACTATTCCGTTGTGATTATTTTTTATTTTATTTATTTTTTTTTTTTACAAACGAAGTTACCCTTTTCCATTCACAGGTAATAAAACGTGAATTGATTGTCCTTACAATAACTTCGAAGATCAGTTCCTTAAAACCTATGTTGTTGAACGTTTCAGGATACGAAAAAAAACTTGGTAACAAATAACAAACGTATATTTAAATGTTCAAACAAAGAACCATCATGAATTCATATATTCCACTTTTGAACCGAAACGTGCATAATTTCATTCTTCTCGTTAGAGCTCGAATGCTCACGCCTACCTTTTAAGTACGTAAATTACAAAATTCGCCCTGCCGAATGCGCTAGATGCACGTAGGAAAGTTAAAAAACCTGATTCATAGTATCGTGTGAAATAAGTAGGTAGGTATATCGTTTGAGTAATATATCAGGTTTCGCTTCCCTATTTTCGTATTAAAACGTTCATTTACTCAGTGAGATGAATGCACATCGCCTATGGTAACATTTCGTCGGTGAAGCGGCAACATGCTATAACTCAATTTTATCAACTTTTCAGGAGAGACAAAAAACTGAATAATTTCAAAACTACTTTCTTGATCCTAAAACTTGAAGCAATTCCATGAATGGCTGACCCCCTTTGATCAATATACACTAATTTAAACATTAATTTTTACCAATGAAAAAGTAAGCTGAATTGTAGCATGTTGCCTCACTTTAGTATCAGTTACTATCAGTTACCATGTTGGCAGTACCTACTGTTAATATTAGCACTGGAAGTGATTTTTTCGATAATCTGACTTCACCAATCGATCCGTCATGGAATCTTCTATGAAGATCGATTACTAACTCATTTTGGCCAAAAATTGCATAGTTATTAAGTAACATTCATGCTTCAAGCATCGTCCGAAGCCTGATTCATGATTCAATACTAGAAAAAAGTTTGGTTAGTAAATGACCCATGGGTCATTCCTAAGGTATTACATAATTGAGAGTGGTACGGCTTCGTATGTATTTACTTCTCATTCCCTTTGTGCTTAGAATCTCCCTCACTTAAATGACGCACGGCTTACGGCGTCACCCACTTGAGTGTATTACTAATGATACCTAAGCTCTGTGTATTGACTATGGTCGTGAGGATGTACAGCGTGACCGATCCTTTTGACAACAGCGTTGAAACCGTTGTGTTTATCGGCCGTGTAGTGGACCTCTCTCGTCGTACCGTCCGCTTCCTTGAGCGTATAAAAGCCTTTGACGACGTCACCTTTTCGGAATTCACGTTGGCTTTTAAAGTCACCGGTGTGGGGGTCGTGGACGCTGTATTCGAATTCATAGTGTGGCTCAGCCTGTAATTGACCAAATAAGATTAGAATAAAATGGGGTCGCGGTTAAGGAGGTTTTCGTTATAACGCTATCTCCACTAGGAACTTTAATTATTAAGAAAAGGAAAATAGAGACAATCAGTTTTAAAAGTCCTAAATTGCCACAACTCTGATGTTGGTAGTTGATCAGGATTGCAAATACTAGAGGCTCGTAATCCACCAAAATTAGTCAGATTCATAGATGTAACCCTTCGAGGATGGGGAGGTCTCGCATCCTCATTCGGGTGGGGTGGCGCACTCGGTGCGCCAGACTTTTTTCGTCAGTTTCACCTTCTATTACCAGGTTTTCGAACAAATCAATGTATGTGCATCATTGAATAGAATTCAGACAATACCAAAAGTTGGTTGTTTTTTTTTTAAATGACCAGAAAAAGGAACATATACTACTATCCAATATCAAAAACCGTCAGGTTTGACTGCCGGACCCGGTATATAAAAAGTCGACTGATAAGCAAGTTAGTACTCGTAAATGTTAAGTAGGTATTCAAAATAACTTCAATGAACTCCTTGACGATGCCCATTTTTCACACTAACTCATTCTTCATCGGAATCAGAAGCCGCACACGTTTGGCACAGTGGTGCACTTTCTGCCAGGTGAGCCTTGCAGGTGAAATTGTAGCACTGAGGACAAACAATGGTTGTATTGATGTTCTTTGCTCTTCCACATGTGGAACAACGACCTCGCTTCTTTGTGGGTGGTCCCTCACTTCTGACTGATTTATTCATCTCTACTGAAGAAGGAAGCAACCTTCGGATGATGGCTTTAGCATGCACTGGGAGGCCTTGCTGCTTTTGTCGATTCTGTATCTACGTCCTCTTGCCCAACAACTTCTTCCTCAACATCTGAAGCTTCTTCTTGACCCGATCCTTCGTCTTCCTCTGACAACTCTTGCAAAACTCGCGCAAATTCGGAAGGAGGTATGGTTTTTTTTGGATTGGGACATCGTTGGTGGGGCGGCGCACTCGATGCACCACCACGGAAAAAATCGAGACAAGCGATCTGGAGCAAGGTCTGGGAGGAACTGAACAATTCCGATGATTGAAATGTGTACGTGACGTGTAAATAGGAGGGTAGAGGGTAGGAGAGATTCCTGGAACTATAACTCTTGATCTTCCAGTGAAAATTCAGTCACTGGCGCACTCAGTGCACCGGCCCCACCCTCGAAGGGTTAAAGAACGCTGCAAATTATTTTATAATGGTTGTTTATTCCTAGGAGCAATATTATGTGGAAAACCGTGAGTGTGGAGTTTCCCGGACTCATTCCAATCGATTCAGCCTCCAAAATTTAGTGGAAAATAATACCCCACACGTCTATTTGCCCAAAGTCCTAAGAAAAGTCTCAAAAACTCAGTCTAACCCATACCCTTCTCAAATTTTGGCCGATCGGGTTGAAAACTTCTGAAAACCAACTAGCTCCGAAAAGAGGTCCCTAAACAAATTTTGACAATTTTGACGGAAAATAAAAGTCAATCACCTCCTAAAAATAAATTAATAAAAAATTACTTGCATACACTGCCATGCTTACAGGATTTTCTTGCACTTAATGAGTTACAAGGAGCCAACTTTGATCGATATTGTTTCCGTATTCATTTCTTCATTTGAATTTAACTAAAAACGAATTGAAAAATCATAACAAGCCGAACACGAGCATCTCTGAAGTGATTCACCTGTTCTACCTAACACCTCACTTGACTAGTCCTGCCATTCTAAATTATGTTAGATCCAGAGCCAACAAAATTTATTCTTGCCAGGGGTGAATGATGGTCAGGTCAACGATGTTAGGCATACAGTCTTCTGAGTTTCAGTACTCACGTGATAATCAACGACGTAGTGGCCATGATGCATCGCTTTTTCAGCTCCAACGACTCCAGCTACTACGAGGAATGCCAGTACCTGAAATTATATCGTGTAATGCAATTAGTGCCTTGTTTGAACTCAAAGTGCAGTTCGGTTGATCTGTTGTGAGATCTGATCGCACACTTGAAATTGGATATAAAAATTGTGTATGCCTGTTTATTGGCAACGGGTTTTGTCAGGCTTCTATCTGGGTAGGTACTGACCCGCAACAGTTTATGGACAAAACCTACCCAAGAAGCAACTGTTCGCTTTCACCCAGGCTCACTTATCGTTGTAACTATCGTCCTGAGTCAACACCTTTAGTTTTTGCCTGTCTTGGCCAACGCGGTTTACGGTCTAACCGGAGCTTTATGGATCGAAGCAACCTATCCTCTAATTCTGCGGAGACTTTCGAACTTTCAACAGTCGAGTTCGTTCAATCCTATGATCCCCTAGCTAGTCGATTCAAGAACTTACTTGGTATCGTAGTAGCAAGTTGATCCACTGCCTACCTGCTCAGTTTTCCTTTTCAATGTTATTTCTAAAAATATTAATATGAAAGTGATATTACTAGCTGTTACTCATGTGTTAGACTGGGTCAGACGTAGTAGACTTGGTTAGACCCAATCGACGTTAAATATCGTGGTGACGAATTGTCTTGAGTTGAATGGTTACAAATTTATGAAAAACAAATTCTATTATCCTAGTGACTTCGTTCACCCCAATAAAGTTTACCCTTAAGGGGCATGTGAAAAGAGGTGCTTTGGAGAGTATGAACGTACATATGACTTTGATATAATAATAATAAATAAAGAAATATAATATAAATAAATAAAGAAAATTCCGTGACGTCAAAGTTCAGCCTTTTTCTTCCCGCCTCTATTGTGACAACCCAAGTGAGGTCCACCGTGATTTTTGAGTTGTCACTGTCATTGGTTTCAGTATTTTCTCTGGCGTCACCTATCTTCTTTGTTTCTTGTTTACAAAGGTTTGTTCACAACGATAACAAAACCAAGGGGAGGGAAATTTCAGTTATCCACAATTGTCTGCTAGAGCGTAGCGCCCTGGAAGGCTTGTACTGCTGTTGCAGTTCTTCGCGTTTTTTGTCTCGAGAGTAGCCATTCACTTTTTACTACAACTATTATTATAAAAAGTAGATTTTGCCTATCCTAAACCCTTCCAGAAATTTGAACGAGTTTCGTTGATTATAGATTGAATATAAACTATTCTCAATTGATCGTCACAAGTATAGTGGATGCGCAAATCATCTGAGCTCCTGCACGACGTCTAGTTCAAGGACTGAGGAGTGATGGACACAATAATATCATTCACATAAATTACTTGTCAGCTATTAATTATTGTACTCGCGATTCGTGATTGTAAGGTCAACTTACTTGCGGCGTCATGTTGAGTGTATTCCACAGAGGCACTGATATGATCCACTTTATACTGTCCAAGGGGCGGCATCGGGGCACGTTCTTTTATACTTTCTGCGTCGTAGACGATGGTAGAAGGCATAGAGCAAAACGGGGTGTCGTGAAATGAGGCAGAAGAAAACATCGGGTCCTGACCGACCCCCACTTGCAACATTGGAGCCATTTTTCAATCGAATATACGGAAGATCCAGGACCCCCATCGAGTTGGGCTGCGTGAGGTCGAATCAATGTTGACAACCGTGGGCCTGTCGTTGGGAGCGTGAAATTAGTACGGCGAGAATCCTTTGAGCTGTGGCAGGCATCTGGACCTACGTGCTGCCGTCGCTCCCTCGTATTATAGCATAGGTTTCTTATCTTGTTACCTTCGACTTGAGTAATCAACGAATCCCAGTAAGAACGCTCCAGATTCCTCCCGTCTCCGTTCTATGGCAGGTTTTGTAGTAGGTTTTCATTAAAAAATGAATCACTAGTCTGGATCTCTCAAGAGCCAACTGTCCTGGGTAATAGTCTTGAATGGTGGGTCTAGAACTTCTCAGAAGGAAATATTCACTGCTCCGCTATTTGGTGACGGGTTGGAATCAGTCGATTCGTGCAATCTCATGCTCCATACATTCTTCAGACAACAAAAAGATTCCTAATTGTAAATATACCGGATGTTCCCCTTTAGGTGGGGGTAAGTGTGTATTCGAAAAATGTATTTGCGATATTTTTGGCGATTTATGGGGTACTATTTTCGATTACATTTTAGACGCTGAATCCAATGAAACGGGTCCCGGAACGATTGGCGCCCACCGGAAGAGGTTATGGGTCAAAATGGGTACGTACCTACCTATTTCGAAAGTGGGTTTTTGAGATTTTTGGGCACTTAGGCGCATGGGGTGTAATTTCCCATTAAACGTCGGACGCTGAATCAATTTGAAGAGACTTGGACACTCCACACAGTTTTTTTCCCTATACGCTCGCTCAACCATTGTGGAATAATTTGCTGTGTTTTTCGTTTACGCCACGCAAGATACATACGTAGGGACTCAACGTGCTAAAGCGGATTGGATAGCTACGTAACCTGCTCGAAGACTTGTCAGAATAATACGACTATCACTTCCTCTGAAACAAGTTGTAAACAAAAAACAATGCAAATCACGTTTTTATGAAAAATGTTAAGATTGACGATGAAATTTGAAATACTTGTGGTCAGTCCTAAGACCTAAGTCTTCTTGGATTACAACCGAGGGCAGTGCACGCGGCCTCGGGTTTTATTTTTACACAAAAAAATTCCCTCGTAAGCAAACTAGCTGAAAGAGTGCGCTTGAGAACTTGTTCTCGTTATATACTTCTTCCTAACTTAATTAAGTAATCACTGTAGCGATCAGGCCCTGGAAGAGGAGGAGGGGCTCTAACCAGATAAGAGTTTGTTTACACCTACGGCGGTCAAGCGGGTCACCTCGGCCGAGTCGGCGATACACCTGCTGAGGAAATTCACTGTTCAACGCGGCTTGCACTGGTTCCAACTGGCGCCTGAGGCTTCCCTGCTTGCATCTGAATATGAGCCCAAAGTGAGTTTACCTCTGCTCATACATTTCACCGTAGTTTGGACGCCCATTTTCAAAATCGCGAAAATTAGATATCCTAGTTGGGCTCAGTTCTTCCACGCTTTGTACTGAGGGGATTTCTTCACACTTCAAAATTGCATTTAGTCGACTTTTTTTTTTGTGGAAGTGTAGGTCTACATTGATTGGGCCGCCTAGAGATGATTATGGTCAGAAGAGTTGGTAAATATTGCGGTTGGCGTACTTTATTTCCTTTTTTCAAGAATTTGAATTTGAATCATTTGGTTCAGAGGAGATTTGTACGTTGTAGATGCGTAGAAAAAACTGGAATTTATTTGTACTAACGTGCTAAGCATGAAAAAACAGCACTTATCATTTTCATTCTCTTGATAATAGAAGTCATGATAACGTGGTTACTTTGAAAAACCTCGGACCAGGCGCATGGAGACTGATTTCAATCGATTCAACGTCCAAAGTTTAGTGGAAAATGATGACCCAAAAGACTAGGTACCAGAAATCTCATTCAAATAGGTGGATAGATACCCATTATGACCCATAATTTCTTCCGGTGGGCGCCAATCGTTCCGGGACCCGTTTCATTGGATTCAGCGTCCTACATTTAGTCAAAAATAATACCCCACACGCCAAATTATCAAAATCCATTTTTCAAAATACAAATTTGGACCCCTACTCCCCTCCCCGAATTTGTCTCATCGGGCTGAAAAGTTTTGAGGACTAACTAAAACCAGAAACGGGTCCCTGACCAAAATTTCAGATTTTTAGAAAAATGTTTACCAACTACGAAAATGGCGGACCGACATTTGCTTATTTTAATCTAAATACCTTGAAACGCCAAAAAAAAAAAAAAAAAAAAAAAAAAAAAAAAAAAAAAAAAAAAAAAAGGTTCTTGTCCAAATAGGAGAGATTGAATTTTTGCATGAAAACATTGGTTGATTATTCGAGGAATAACAGTACAAGTGAATAACGGACCAAAATCTGTTGGCAACTTGAGATGTTACGACTGAGAAATGTAAATAAATGAACTTAGCTAATGAAAGTAAACACCACAATATGTGAATAACGTTGAAACTTATTAAAAAATGGTTCATTATTCTTTGTATATCTCAGTAGTGTGGGAAAACGTACTCTTTCGTGTCTACCCTGTAAGCAACTAGTTATAAAAGAGCGTACAAACATATTTTTTCAAATAATGAAATACCTATTCAATTTCAAAATACTCATTTTTACCCATACCCGTCCTTTGTGGCGATAGGTCCAAAATTCATTTGAATAGATTAAGCGTCATAAACCCAGCGAAAAATGATACCATACTTGCATTTATATCCTAAGAAATCTCATTTCCACGCATCCGTTTGGGGCGTTCTGACTGAAAAGCTTCTAGGACCAACTAGGCAAAAACACAAACCACCGCGGACCCACATTTCAAGTTTTTAGAAATATTTCCACTGCTAAACGTTCCTGCTGGCGTACGGAAATTTTGGCTTTGACATCTAGAAATTCGTGAACACGAAACGGCCATGTTTCGGGTGGACCGCAGGAATACAGTTGTTACACACAGTTACAGTTACAATTACAGTTATTTTGTAGGGACTAATTGACAAGAACAAAAAAAAAACTTCATTTTTCCTCCTTGAAGTGCCTTATTGGTCTATCCAAGACTTCAAGGGATTTCATCAATGATTTCTGCCACTTTTTGGCCTCGCAGTGCGCCGTAAGTTGTTATTGTCCCAATATAATGTTTACGAGCTGTTTAAAATACGAGTAGAAAGATTTTAAATAGAGCGGATTATTATAAAGGGCACTGCCGTGAGATTCAATGTCAACTCAGATAAATCGAGCGTGAGAGATTGGAGGTAATGCGTCGGCACGATAACGCGAATAATCTTTTGCCGATCCGATGCTAATCTATGACTGGGTCGCTGACGAAAGTGGGCTGGTCGAAGGTTGATGTGTTACTCTCAGAATGCGTGGGATTCGTCACATGACTCCTTAGGTGGTGACAATGTGACGGGGACAGTCTGCGTGTGGCAGTTCGACGTTTTGGAGATTCGATTTTCCCCGAACAACAATCTTTTTATGCAAAATTCAGTTGTGAAATCTGGTTTAGAATCGATAAAGACTTAATGGTTTCATGGTACATTTTTCGACTCTGTTTCTTAGCGGAATAGATCAGGTTATATGCTAACCCTCCATACAAGGGACTATGTTTTGTCGGCGTATCTATTTTGAACCAATTTCAAAAACGAAAATTCTTTCACGGGGCTTGGTTATGGAGCATGGAGGAAATTGGGTAAAACAGTGAGTGTGGAGTGTCCCGGACTTATACCAATGGGTGGTCCATAATTTGTGGAAAATGATATCCCACACGCCTTGGTACCAGAAGTTTCAAAAATCCGGATTTGAAGTAGGTAGATAAATACCCATTTTGACCTATAACATTTTCCAACGGATGCCAATCTTACTAAGACCCGTCCTATTGAATTCAGCGTCCATAGTTAATGGAAAATGATGCTTCATACGCCTAAATCCCCAAAAGTCGTATCCATTTTTCGAAAAACACATTTTGGTTGGTTATTCCTTGAATAATCAACCTATGTTTTCATGATAATGGTCAACCTCTCCGATTCGGCTCAAAATGTTTTTCTCGACGTTTCATGATGTCCTGATCAAAACGCTGCAAATTCTTACACAGGGGTTGGTTATTCGTCAGACCTGACAACTAAAAAAAAAAACTAATTTAAAAACATGGGGGAACTGGGGAAAACGGTGGGTGCGGCGGGTCCCAGACCCATTCCACTTGATTCAGTGTCCATGATTTAGTGGAAAATGATACCCCACACGCCCAGGTACCAGAAATCTCATGACCACATATTTAAAATGAGTAATATATACCCAATTTGACCCATAACTTCTTCCAGTGGGTGCCAATCGTTCTGGGACCCACTTCATTGGATTCAGCGTCCAAAATTTAGTGGAAAATTATACCCCACTCGCCTAGATCGCCCAAAATCTCGAAAATCCATTTTTCAAAAAACACATTTTGACCCCTACCCCGCCCAAATTTGGTCCGATCGGGCTGAAAAGTTTGGAGAACCGTCCTAGGCCGGGAACAGACCCCTCACCCAAATTTCAGATTTTTAGAAAATTGTCTACTACCAAAAAAAGCGTGGACGGCGGACGGCGGACGGACATTGATCTTTTGGTTGGTTTTTTTTTTTTTTTTTTTTTTTTTTTTTTTTTTTTTTTTTTTTTTTTTTTTTTTAATATAGACAACTTTATTATCCGTGGGATATTACTGTTAGTTTCACAAAGTAATATAGTAAGACGTAGCCTTAATTTTCGCATGGAACTTGAGGTTAGGTTCGATCCAGCGATCCTTGAATAATCAACCTATGTACGCCGTCCATTGTCCGCGCCGTTTTCGGTAGTAGAAAATTATCTAAAAATCTGAAATTTGGGTCAGGGGTCTGTTCCCGGCCTAGAATGGTCCTCAAAACTTTTCAGCCCGATCGGACCAAATTTGGGCGGGGTAGGGGTCAAAATGTGTTTTTCGAAAAATGGATTTTTCGAGATTTTGGGCGATCTAGGCGAGTAGGGTATCATTTTCCACTAAATTTTGGACGCTGAATCCAATGAAATTGGTCCCAGAACGATTGGCGCCCACTGGAAGAAGTTATGGGTCAATTTATCGTTCAATTTATGGGTAAAAAGAAACTAAATCAGAAAACAAAAAAATTCGCTCCCTCGGGCGGCTCGAACCTACTACCTTTCGATTTACTGCCGAACGATTTTCAATCATGCCACATCTCCACACCATATGAGTCGTTCTGAGAACTAATGCCGTTTCTGTGTACACTTATTTAGTTGTTTTCTTCCTCTCATCAATATTGTGGCAGAGTTCCTGGTTTCTGATGGGAGTAGGGTTTTTTCAATTTTCTTAGCTGGTGGAAGGTTTTCAAATGAGGACAGGAGAGTTGACAAGGGGCAGAGTTCTGAGAATGAAGTAACTAGAAATAGCGGGTCTCTAGCCTTTTGCCTTTTCTCACCATACATGTCCTTCAGAGAACTGATGATTCCCATGTGAACCCAGCTTTAGTTTGAGTCTTCTTGGGCCTACCACCATTGTGGCAGTTCCCCTTTTCTGATGGGAGTAGGGTTTCTTCAATTTTCCCAGCCCTCAAAAGGTTTACAAATGTAGAGAAAAGTCTGGACAAGAACAGAGTTCCATGAAGCAAAACCAATTAACTAGGAATATTGGAATTTCAATCTTGTCACTTCTCCACACCATATGAGTCATTCTGAGAACTAACACCGTTTCTGTGTACACTTATTTAGTTAAGTTTTCTTCCTCTCATCACTAGTGTGGCTGAGTTCCTGGTTTCTGATGGGAGTAGGGTTTTTTCAATTTTCCCAGCTGGTGGAAGGTTTTCAAATGAGGACAGGGAGAGTTGACTAGGGGCAACTGATGGAGAACTGATATGATTCCCATGTGAAACTTCCCCCTCCACAACCCATAACTAGGGTACAGGCCAGGGATTTTTCAAGACTTCAGTTCAGTCTCTCCCTAATCCTCCTTCTACCTACTGCAGTCTGCAGTTGATGTGTGTTGTGCTCCAAATAAACTAAACATGTTTCCCCCAATTTTTCGCGAATTTTAGTGCGGGTTGGGTACAAACTATGAGAATATAGGTTCCAGAATCCTTCTGGCCCAGTGCCCAAATCTGTTCATCTATTACCCATTTTGAATATGTGTTTCCGAGATATCTGGTACCTAGGCGTGTGGGGTATCATTTTCCACTAAATTCTGTACCCTGGATCGATTGAAATGGGTCCGGGACCCACCACACCCACTGTTTCCCCCATTTTTCTCATGTTTGACTACATATTACGTACGCCGTACGCCGTCCGCCGTCCACGCCGTTTTTGGTAGTAGAAAATTTTCTAAAAATCTGAAATTTGGGTCAGGGGTCTGTCCCCGGCCTAGGACGGTCCTCCAAGCTTTTCAGCCCGATCGGACCAAATTTGGGCGGGGTAGGGGTCAAAATGTGTTTTTTGAAAAATGGATTTTCGAGATTTTGGGTGATATAGGCGAGTGGGGTATCATTTTCCACTAAATATTGGACGCTGAATCCAATGAAATGGGTCCCAAAACGATCGGCACCCTCTGGAAGAAGTTATGGGTCAAATTGGGTATATATTACCCATTTTGAATATGTTTTCGGGATTTCCGGTACCTGGGCGTGTGGGGTATCATTTTCTATTAAATTCTGGATCCTGAATCGATTGGAATAGGTCTGGGACCCGCCGCACCCACTGTTTCCCCATTTCCCCCATGTTGAAGAAATGAGTCTCCATGCGCCTGGTCCTAGGAATAACCAACCGTTGTGAAAGAATTTGCAGCATTTTTCGCCTGATTGTTATGCATAGTTTTGTCACAATTTCAGTATGTGAACATAATGTTCTGAAATTTCATAAAACTTGTTGATGCTGACCAACGCCGCTTCATCTCTGATGTACGTGCACTTGGTCAGTAGGAACGAAAAATTCTCCCGTTTCCCACTTTTTTGGCCTTTTAATGACCCCGCTGAAACAAACATCAACAACTCCTCGATCCTTGTTGTTGATATTTCTTCCGACCCGCGCTTCGTTTATTGTTTACTTGTTTACTCTTGAATTAACACTTCAAGTTCCGACGCTTCACAGACGTATACGTTCGGCGGCGTATAAGAGAATAAACATTTTCTCCTGTAGACATGTGATCCTGCAGAAAGCAGTGACAGGTTTGTAGCCAGCCATCTAACTCGTCCATGATTAGATATTAACATGTTTCTCTCCAAACCTTACCTGATGAACACGTATCACATACACTAGCTTTTGGTTGGTTATTCCTTGAATAATCAACCTATGTTTTCATGATAATGGTCAACCTCTCCGATTTGGCTCAAATTTTTTTCTGGACGTTTCATGATGTCCTGATCAAAAAAGGTCAATTTCCGTCCGCCGTACGCCGTCCGCCGTACGCCGTCCATCGTTGGCGCCGTTTTGGTAGTAGAAAATTTTCTAAAAATCTGAAATTTGGGTCAGGGGTCTGTTCCCAGCCGAGATGGGTCCTCGAAACTTTTCAGCCCGATCGGACCAAATTTGGAGGGGAAAGGGGTCAAAATGTGTTTTTTGAAAATGGATTTTCGAGATTTTGGGTGAATTTAGGCGAGTGGGGGGTGTCATTTTCCACTAAATTTTGGACGCTGAATCCAATAAAATTGGTCCCAGAACAATTGGTACCTACTGGAAGAAGTAATGGGTCAAATTGGGTATTTACTACCCAATTTGATTATGTGTTTTCGGGATTTCTGGTGCCTAGGCGTGTGGGGTATCATTTTCCACTAAATTTTGGACGCTGAATCGATCGGAATGGGTCTGGGACCCGCCACACCCACTGTTTCCCCCATTCGAGGAATAACCAACCCGTGTCTAAGAATTTGCAGATTTTTTAATACATACGATGTAACACTTCAGTAAATGAAGGATGCGGGTCTCTGGAAATATTGTCGATGTCCAGTAAGGGGGGCGTGGCGCTTGGCTGAGGCTCGATTCGAGGCACTGGTTAATTCAGTACTTAATTGTTCAATTTTTATACTAACAATTAAACCGATCAAAGAAGGATTCAAAATTTGAAGAAAACCATCAGTTTCATGAGGCAGGCGGGCTGAAAAATTTACCTACATAATCATTTTGTGAAAATCGCAGCCTATTGGAAATTCTCTATACGAGCTTCTAAATCGTTAGGAATATTACAAAATATTCAGGGTTGAATGTGAAATATGAATCCGGTTCAGACATGGCAGCACAATGATATTCTCATGAGTCACTCTCAACTAGAAATGTGTTAAAAGAATTTTTTTCCTCAAAATACTGGACGAATCTGATCCTGAACGTAGGAAGGTCGGCTCTATTGTTTGAGCTCTTTCTTAATGTTTATAAGTTGATTCCCACACTCGTACTCTTCATAGCGTTTTTACGACCACATTATTTTCTGAGTGGGTTCAGTTGAGAAGGCAGCAGCTTCTGAAGCGGTCTGCTCATCTTGCAGATTTATGTGTTGGATGAAGGCAATTTTTTTTGTGTGAACATTTTCTAATATCCCAAGTTTCTTGAGGTAAAATTTTGCTCGAGAGAGTCTCGATTACTCCCGAACAAGTTGATAGTTGGCGGCTAAGTGCGGTATGTAATACCCCGTTTTAAAACATGAGGTCAGGTGGATAGCTCCGGAGAGATAAGGTCGTCGTCGTTCCGTTTGATTAGTGTCGGTGATTCAGTCGGGATCTCGAAGTGCCAGGTGAGCCTTGTACCGTGTACCCAGCTCTCCAGACCGCGTTCTCGGCACATTAGCCGGCAAACCGCGTCTACGCATCTTCCCGTTTTTACCGGTCAGTTGTCACTTCGATGCGAACATCTCGGAATCATCTAGTCAAAAATCATACTTCAATTAAAACTCCTTCGTGAATTTCAAAGTGATTCGATCAGGCCGGTGTTGGAAAGAACTGAACCCACTCTTCGATGTATCAACATTAGCTGTTTTGTGCCGGTAAATAAAGTGATTCCAGTTTCATTCAAAACCTTGAAGGTTCTTGTGAAGTGAAGTGATGCCGGAATATACGGTTTTGGAACGCGGTCGTCAGATTTCGAACAGCTTTCCCAGCAGAGAAAGGAACTTTGCAGTCCGGAGGAGGGATGGGCGGTCGAATTCTCCTCATAAAACGGTTCTTCCTTGGACTCGTGTCGCCCTCTATCACTTGTAAGTCACATCGTGTTGCAAAACATTTTCCTAGGCTATTTGTTGGTGATCGGTCAAGTAGAGGCGTTTTTCGCCTCTTGCGGGGAGGTTTTAATACGAATTTTCAATTCGTCATTCCACATTTTTTTCTTTTAGTTTATTATTCTTATCAGGATAACACACTCGTATGCGCATTGACGGGAAAAACAAGATATACATGCGATGTATACTATGTCTCTCTGCCGGTTGGACCTGCAAAACTCACAAAATGCTTTCATTAGTCTGAACCTCGGTCCGTAAGACTTCACTCACTTAACTCATTGTAAGCTCTATTGCTGAGCAACGGTGATGTGTATTTCAAGTACCTATAAGTATTTCCACAAAACTAAAGGAAATGAATCTCCAAGATAATATATCGAGTTATTTCAGGGACTATCTATGGGCCCCCACTTTGCGTGCATAGAAACAAATTCTTCCACAATGGCTGGTAACTCCTTGGAGGAGGACTAAGGAGAAAACAGTGAGAGTGGAGTGTCCAGGGCTCATGGTGATCGATCCAGCGTCCAAAATTTTATGGAAAATGATACCCCACAAGCCTAGTTACCCGATAAAATTCCCACATTCGAAATAGGTGGGTTGGTACACATTTTGTCCCATACCCACCTCCCGTGGACGGCAACTGAAACTTTTTAGAAAACCCTTGTACATAAACGCTTTTTTGAAACGAGGAAGTTTGAAATATTGGCCAGATACAACGAAAAGGACAGTCAGCCGGTTTGGCTCATCAGATGGCGAGGGGGTCAGGCCTAATGCACCCTGGAGGGTGCAAACAACTTTGATGACCTACGACGCTTTTCATATTTGTTTTTTCTTTTCTTTTTAGTCATCATTATCCTCACTGACGCAATTCATGAAGAGAATCATGCAAAAAAAAAAAAAAAAAAAAAAAAAAAAAAAAAAAAAAAAAAAAAAAAAAAAAAAAAAAAAAAAAAAAAAAAAAAATCTGCTAATTCCTACACACGGGTTGGTTATTCCTCGAATGGGGGAAACAGTGGGTGTGGTGGGTCTCAGACCCATTCCAATCGATTCAGGGTCCAAAATTTAGTGGAATATGATACCCCACACGCTAGGCACCAGAAATCCTGACACATACAAAATGGGTGGATACATACCCATTTTGACCATAACTTCTTCCGGTGGGGTGCCAATCGTTCGAGACACACATCATTGAATTCAGCGTCCAAAATTTAGTGGAAAATGATACTCCCACACGCCTAGGTAGCAGAAATCCGAAAACACATAATCAAATTGGGTAATATACCCAATTTGACCCATAACTTCTTCCAGTGGGTGCCAATTGTTCTGGGACCCATTTTATTGGATTTCAGCGTCCAAAATTTAGTGGGAAAATGACACCCCACTCGCCTAAATCACCCAAAATCTCGAAAATCCATTTTTCAAAAAAACACATTTTGACCCCTACCCCCCTCCAAATTTGATCCGATCGGGCTGAAAAGTTTCGAGGACCCATCTCGGCTGGGAACAGACCCCTGACCCAAATTTCAGATTTTAGAACATTTTCTACTACCAAAAACGGCGTGGACATGGACGGCGGACGGCGTAAGGCGGATATTGACCTTTTTGGTTGGTTATTCCTTGAATAATCAACCTATGTTTTTCATGATAATGGTCAACCTCTCCGATTCGGCTCAAAATTTTTTTCTGGACGTTTCATGATGTCCTGATCAAAGAAGGTCAATGTCCGTCCGCCGTACGCCGTCCGCCGTCCATTGTCCTCGCCGTTTTTGGTAGTAGAAAATTTTCTAAAAATCTGAAATTTGGGTCAGGGGTCTGTTCCCAGCCGAGATGGGTCCTCGAAACTTTTCAGCCCGATCGGACCAAATTTGGAGGGGGTAGGGGTTTTTTGAAAAATGGATTTTCGAGATTTTGGGTGATTTAGGCGAGTGGGGTGTCATTTTCCACTAACTTATGGACGCTGAATCCAATAAAATGGGTCCCAGAACAATTGGCACCCACTTGAAGTAATGGGTCAAAATGGGTATTTATTACCCATTTTGAATATGTGTTTTCGGGATTTCTGCTACCTAGGCAAGTAGGGTGTCATTTTCCACTAAATTTTTGGACGCTGAATCCAAAAAATGGGGTCCCAGGAACGATTGGCACCCACTGTAAGAAGTTATCGGTCCAAATTGGGTATTTATTACCCCATTTTGATATGTGTTTTCGGGATTTCTGGTACCTAGGCGTGTGGGGTCTGATATTCCACTAAATTTTGGACGCTGAATTAATGATGTGTGTCTCAGAACGATTGGCACCCACCGGAAGAAGTTATGGGTCAAAAATGGGTATGTTATCCACCCATTTTGTATGTGTCAGATTTCTGGTGCCTAGGCGTGTGGGGGTATCATATTCCACTAAATTGTGGACCCTGAATCGATTGGAATGGGTCTAGGGACCCGCCACACCCACTGTTTCCCCCATTCGAGGAATAACCAACCCGTGTGTTACCAACCTTTTTTGATCAGGACATCATGAAACGTCCAGAAAAAAATTTTGAGCCGAATCGGAGAGGTTGACCATTATCATGAAAACATAGGTTGATTATTCAAGGTAGTCGGACGAAAATCCAAGGTGAAAGTCCTTGTTTACTTTACTTTACTTTTATTCAAGGAATAACCAACCAAAACAAAAAAAAACCATAATATTCGACGTGAGACGAAAACACGTAACCTACCCGAAGTATCCGAAAAAATAGAAGTAGTCATAGGTATTTGAACTGCTGCTTCCACCTCATCGTAGGGTTGTCTCATTCCAATTTTTTCCTTGGTCGGGCTTATCATTTAGACGCTGCCAAGCTGCAGGAAAGTCGCTAAAAGACCCTTTGTGGTTTTCTAGGCATTTTTTACCTTTGTACCCGGAAGGGGGGGGGGGGAGTGGATTTGGAACATTCACTTCACACACTTCTGGGAGGTACTTCAATCTTCAATTACAACATATTTTATTGTGTCAGTTTTAAATTTTCAAGTGAGTCCTAGCTGCTGAATTCATTCAGTCCTTTTCCACTTTTCCCCTAAGTATATTTAATTTGGAGCCCTTAACGATTTGGCTTCCCACAAACTAGAATAGAATAATTTGTAGCGTTTTCCAGAATCGATTCGGTTCTCCCAATTGTTTTGAGGGCGCAACTCAATGTATTTCGTGTGTTGACGCTCCTGGCCCAGTTTTGAGAACTCCCTCTTACCATTACGTGACCATCTGAGCCCAATGCAATTTTCTTTCTATTCCCGTTTAGGTTCATTACATTCGTACTCTTTTATTCAGGCCATAGTTTGCTATTATCCTTTAATGGACGGAGGAAGGCTCAATCGAGCTCAATAATACCGTAGGTATGTTGACGGCATAGGTACAAACATGAATACGTTCTCTCTCTCCCGTCTGTTATGACGTTTTGTGATACAAAATGATTACATGATGTTATGATTTAGTTGTCCAAAATACGTAGCCTTGTTTGCCGTTGTTCTTTTGAAGGCATGCCCTTTCAAGTCAAAGTTATTGAATGGAGTTCATTCTAAAAGGTGGAAAACGCGTTTAAGCCCGCCAGGATTGAAAAAACAATTCATTGCATTTTTTTTGAAAAGTTTGCAACCCATGTTACACAGTGGGCAACTGGAGCAACGTTTGACATTAAATTAAATGGCATGTTATTATTTGCTAGGCTTTCAGGGGGGCCGTTTCTATCGAAGGTCGGTTATTACTCCCCGCACCGTCGATAACTGAGAACTAGAGCAGTTGTCAGCGGCTAATCGTCATCTAAAGTAAAGCCACTGTCCCACTGTTGCGTGCCCTCGAATCGATCTATATAGGCAGCAAGGTAGGGGTATTTACTAGGTGAAGGTCTGCCTCCTGTTTGAGATTGATCTCCTTACGTACGAGTTGTTCGAGAGCTTGAGGCCGCAAATAGGAAGCAGATGTGAGCTTTCAAATCGTTTGTGTCCCAGATCGTTCACGAGGTGAGCGCATTAGGGCATCTCTGGATCAGACGATTGATTTAGCTATCGGTTCCCGCGACCCATCTCCCAAAACGCTTCAAATTACTTCAAAATTATTTATTATTATGGGTGGATCTCGCTCCCCGCCGTGAGCATATATTTAGGACCGTCTTCAGTGTAGCTACCCGATTGTTTGAAAAGTTGACAAAAAGTTGTACTTCAGTAAAGTACCCAATTTCAATACATATTTTCACCCATACGCTTCCTAAATTTGTGGTAATCTGTCATAAGAACATTTCAATCGATTCAGCATCCGAAATTCAATTAAAGAATGGTACTCCGAGACGGCCCTCGATCCTAAAAAAACCTCAAAAAGCTCTTCTTGAACCCATTTTGACCCATACTCTGCCTCCGTTTGAAGCGGAGTGAACATTTTTGAAGACTAATTACAGCCTTAAATGAGTCCACTGACCAAAATTCATGAGATCTTGAGCTTGAAAAAAAGGAGTAATTAATTAGGGAATAATGTACCGATACTACTAGTTAATGATATCGACACATTCTCCTTTTCAAACTCCAATTCTATACCTTCCTTATGCGTAGGATTGGGCTTGATATCCTTACTAGATCAACACACCCTTCAAATCGAATCACTCAAAAATTAACTATTTGTTTAAATCTTCAAGTTTTACGTTTCTATGGGTTCAAATTTAAAATCCAAAATGTGGTCGAAAAGAGGACCACAAAATTCTCTAGAATTCTCATTCGGACCTTTTTTGTATGATTTTTTGGAGAAGATGTGACTCCATACAACTCAACATGACGACATTTTATCCGTCTCATCCTTATGCCATTCATTTGAAGGTGCCTGTTTGATTAGCCTCATTCTAGACCTGACAGCTGCTGCATACGTAAAATAATTTTTTCATTCTTTTTCGTTCATTATGTTTATTATTACTTGTTGAATGTTAGTTTTACTCGTTGTTATTGAATTTTCAGAATAAATCCTGTATTCCTGTCAACCTCCGCATGGATAAGTAAAATCTCCAATATTAAATGGGAAACCTCAAATTTGACGAGAAAATCGTGTAAGCAATGGTGCAATAATTGGCCAGCGTTATTCCCTTATTTCGATTCTATTCTCTCTAGAAATGAGCGCGATTTTTATCAGAAGAATCTTAAATATTACACAACGCACTGGAACTGTTATTATTATTTAATTCGAATTCTTCCGAGAAAAAATGACTCAACCAATTGACTTCTGAAAAGGACGCAGTCCATTGTCATTCCCTTGCATTTTTTGAGCCGACGTTCACAAACTGTTGTTGACAGTTACACGGGACTCTTCGCAAAAATCAACGTTTTAGCCGTTCTGGATAGTTGACGTTTTACTCTTTTACCTCAGTTTTTCGGCATGGGTAAACGTAACCACAGGTCTGTTATAAATTTCTATCCAATAATATTTTATATCGGTGTGTTAATTTGAAAACAAATCAATGAATTAGTATATAATTAGCGTTATACCCGAGAAGGCGTCAAACCTAGTTTGCTATTTCTTTGGGGAAGTGTCATCTTGAATGAGGAACTTCCTGTTCAGTTTTTATTCTTAACACAATCACGTGATTTAGATTGGTTCTAAGACAGCGCAGCGTAATCTTATCCGTTTCAGACAGATTACGATGTTGAGTGGGTCAGGCTTGAGCCCGATGACAATATATATATTTTAGAGAATCCTCTATTTGATCAGAGCTGAGGTGGATACAATCTTTGTCAATGAACTGTAGAGGGTAGGTGATTTGCTTTTGCCGACTCTTATACGAATTTCACAATGTGATTAGTACTCGTTATGAGTTTTTGTGGTTTCCTAGATATTCTCGTTCTCGTTGGTGAGGTTCCCAAGTGGACAATTTTAAAACTGAAAACTTGAAATCGAACTTTTAATATGATCGATGGTCGGCAATTTCGCTAAGAGCGCAGGTTAATGACTGATTGTTTCAATGACAAACCTTCGATAGGCGTTATTGGAGCCAGTCTAATTGGTAGGTCAGTCCAAATTTGCATTGTTCCTGTCAATAGAAAGTCTACGCAAAGCTCTACTTACCCCCTCAGTAAAATAATTATGTAAGAAAGGTTTTTGATAAAAAGGTTTAGCGCACTAGATTAGGAATAAGACGGACTAGATAAATGCAGATAAGAAACCATTTCAAAACAATTTGAGGACCATTGGCGATTTTTCCACTTTCTTGGACCCTCACCATTCCAGAAACCAAAGAACAACTATGAGGCCTGGGAAAAATATTTTAACCAAAAAAATTAAATGCGTAAAAAGAGTGGTTTTTCAAAAACATTTCTTGTTCGTGTTCACTAAAGGTATTTATAAAATCGGAAAGTAAGCACACATAACTTGACAACGTTTGAGTATTGGGACCCGGAGTAGTTTTTTCAGCTCCCTTCTTTAAAGCTTAAAGAGATTTTTTAATGAGATTATAATGTGCACGAGTCGTCTGGACTGATTCCAAGATCTATTTATTATCGAAAGAACCACGAATATAAATCCAAGGGTCTAGATCCAAGTTCGGAGAATTATTTCCTTTATCAGAGCACTCGAGCATTAGTCGACTTCACGAGGAATATCGTTTCCACATTTTTCATTTTTCTTTTTTTGCGGAATGGCCTTGGAGGGAGGAGAGGATTCAAGCGATGTCAATATTACGCTTCTCGGTTCACGAGCGAGTTGTACGTGCATTCCACTCTCTTGAAAAATATTTACGTGTCTGGTATTAACTGTTTCTTGGTTTTCTTTTTTTCTTAGAACGTGGCAAATTACGCTAGGTAATTTTTGAATTTTTTTTCTTCAAAAAATAAATTATCAATACGAAAAGAAGAGCTTGATAAATATTGTAACGGCAATATGCAAATAATGGGGCGAACAAGGAAAGCAGTTTGAATGAAAGCATGAAGTGGAATAATCCAGGAAAACTCTAGGTAATTGGAACTCTCCTCTTAAAATGCTCGGGTTTTTAACAAGAAACTGTAAATATGTATTTTCATTATATTTACGGATAAATGCCTGAAAAAGTTTGACATCATCAAAGCGGGAAAATATAGCGTTTTCACGTCAAGAGGTTTTACACATCAAATTGGATGTTTTCCATTTCAAATTGAAATCAACCGGCATTTTCATTTGGAAGGGACTAATAAAATGTCTTTGTCATTTTTTTTTGCACGGAGTAGGTATTTTTAGGATCTACGCGGGTTGCAGCGTTTAAAACTAATGTGAAACGAACCATTTCCGTCAACCTCCAATTTGAACCTCACCCCCTTGACCTCCTGTACATTTTCTAGATAGAGTACGTTGAAATACATACTCTATTGAATCAAGAATGTAGAATATTCAGTGCAATTATTACAGTATTAAATGTAACAATAAAACATAGGTACTTTTGAGGTCACGTACCGATCAAGTTATTTCGCGAATCTGTAAGAGGATATGTATTTAGGTCTCCTTCATTAGTTTTGGGTTGTGTGACTCCTTTCCTTTCTAATGTTGTTTAAAAGTTGCCCGCATCCATGACTCAAGCCCAGTTTCCAGCGGCTTTCTTCCTTCAAATACAAAACGCCCAACTTGAGAAAATTCTCTGAATTTCAGAAAGCATTTCTGTCAGCTTTGGGCGAGGTACGTGATTCTTCGGTGATCTACATGCTTCCATTTTTTGTATTAATATATTTTTTTTAATCAAGAATTCATAGAACACTCTCTTTATAATGATAACGCTCTTGAACAAATAAGCTGGGCCTAATGACGCCTATGTACGTTTTTATTTATCTGAAAATGATTACCAACTTGTCACTGGGCGATGGGAATCAGTCTGAATCGAACTGAATTCCTTTAAATGGCACATTCAACCCCCCTCACCAACCATGGATTCTCGCCTATCAATTTTTCCTCGGGGCATGTCTCCCAGGGCAACGGACGCCCTCCGCCTTCTTGGGATGGCAGGGTGTCGAGCCATCCTCAGACCCAGCAGTCTGCTGTGCGAGGCGACTCACTCCACAGTTGGATACCACCTACGTTTTGATCAACCCTTATTATTTATCCTTTTCGCTATCAGCACATCCCGATCGAGCTCAATCACATCAATTTATTTTGATTCACCCATCTAAGCCGTTGCCTTGATTTTCACCATCCTCCTAATATTGACGGCTCATTTCGACGATGGTTTCGAAATTTTCATCAACAGTAATTGTTAGCCAGTTATGTTCGAGAAACCACTGGAAAAAGAAAGCCGGTAAATTGCATCAGTATTGTTCCGTGACTATGCATTATTGTCATCTAGCTGAGTAGTTATACATCAGATTAGTTGCTGTACAAAGAAGATGTCCGCTTGTTCGGTCCGTCAATACTACTTGGACTGTAGTCGTCAGATTCATACGAGGAAGTTTGTTTGATGTTGTGTTGTTTATTGTGAGCGTCCAAGGCCATCATTTATAATATACAACTATACGTACATTGCTCATACCACCACACCATCCCGAAGTATACTATTTTCCCTGTTATTGGCGCTGTGTTAATCGACGAAATCGCGTAAAACAGATTTGAAAGCTCCCAAGAATGAATTTGGTGGCGGTTTCTCCTCCCAAAATATACTACTAACCAAGGTTTAATCAATTTTTACTCGTTAATTTATAGTCTCATTACCAGAATACTGAAGAATTTAAATTGACTTAAAATCGATAAAAACTACGATTCGTATTTAGGTTCCGATTTGATTCCGTCGTGTTTCCGATTTTTCGGTGGAACCGTTTATGTAGAGTTTTTTGAACAATAATTCGACTTATTTGAATCATCGCTCGGGACAAGATTGGTTTTCAAATGTCTCCCGAATCGGCAGCTGCTTCGATATTTGCTCAAGATTGACACCTTCCTTCGAGCAGATAACGCATAACTGATTAGATTAGGAGTATCGTATCGGTGGCGCAAAACCATTAGTCGCTTCGATTCAAATTTATAATAGGAAGCACCTTTTTGCACGTACGTTTTCAGGCTCAAAAGATGGCCAATCTGAACGCGTGGAGGACAGAGAAGGTTCTCCGGTGTTTTAAAATAGGCAAAATACGTTCTACGAATCGATTAAAACACAAGGCCTATACCCTTAGTATAGGTTGAAAAGTGAGGAACGTAGAAAACGCATTTATATTTTTACACCCGTAAGGTTTAACAGTTGCGTACAAAAACGGATGAATACAGCCTTGTATACACACCATCTAACACTGTAAAAACTCACTCTTGTGTTGCTGACTAACATTTTTCAATCATCCCTTCAAATTGCATCAAGTTTTTCGTGCCTCCAGCTTACCCTTCTCGATTATCAAACCAAGTTGAATCAAATCATAGTAGATTTGGTGAATTCTGTTGTTGCGCTGATCCATAATAAATTAAAGCTCACTAATTAAGCAAAATGTCCAAACCGAATCAAATTCCACATATTGCTAAACAAATCCACTAAACATCAGAAATTTGGGTCAGGGACCCGTTTTTTCAATCCGATCGGATCGAATTTGGGGGGGGGGGGATTAATAATGGTCAAAATGTATGTTTCGAAAATGAATTTTTGAGATTTTTGGCGATCTAGGCATGTGGGGTATTACTTTCCATTAAACTTTGGACGCTGAATCGATGGGAATGAGTCTCCACGTTTTTTCCCCAATTTCAAAATACGAAAGGGTACGTCTTCAAAATTTCATCGCTGAAGTTATATTTCAAATCGGTCAGTATTTACCTCATCTGTATTGATTGGTAATCATTGCATTATCTCTCTCCTGTCCATTAGGGGAAAAGTTCCTTTTGGCTTCACATTAGAGCGATAATCCCTTGTATTGGTATGGACAAAGGGAAATAAAATCATCCCTACACTTGATCATTTTGCGATGAGCTCTCTTTGAAGATTTGACCGAACCGCGACTTACGGATCGACCGATCAGCTAAATTTATCTTTGTGGTTTGGGCAGACTCGCATTTATTACAGGTGCTGCATGTATTTATACGTTTTTCATTGATGTTGTTGCTTCACTCGTCGAACTTTCCCGACGAAAAGCCCTCGTGAAGCGAATTTACGAGGGCGACTGCTCTTGCGTCATGATTTTATTTGACTTCAAACTGACTGGTCAGAGCGACAGAAAAGATAAGAGGACCGGCTCAACTCCCGCGGGAAGAAGGTTTTTTAGTTGGATCCGAGTGTCCGTCGACCACGGGTCGCCTCCTTGACAGACCTTCTCAATCGTCGACACGCGTCGAGAATCGTCGTCTTTTTGTCGTCCGTCGCCCAGTGCGTCCGACGGCCCACGGAAGTGGGGGGTAACCAAGGCACTGGCGCCTCATCGTGAGTCTTGAGTCGTGTCTAATTCTGAATTCTAACCCTCTTATCTAGCCTACTGTCAGCTGTTTATTTGGATTTGAGGCCGGAAACGACTCGCCATTAAACCTTGCGAATTTCACGCCGTAATAATTACCTACGTTCAACGTTTGATGAGATATCGTGGTCATAACATCTGCTAAACAGAATTACGTGAACCCTATAGGTTGTTTCGAGAGGTATTCCGTTTGAGATCGCGCCAAAACCGAGACTTTGATGAATTTAGGAGCTGAGTTGCGCTAATGTCATTGTCCGTTTTCTTCAAAATCTGAGCGCTTTTGAGGGTTGCTATCGGAAATACTGTTTCCCTTACAGGTATTTACAGTTTGACGAAATTTTCTATTTTTCCACGTCGATCCCATAGAGTGCACGGTGAGCCCATAGGGTGTTCTGTGCCAATGTGAGCTGTCCACCAGCTCTGAACTCATTCACCGATGACAAAGCTTGGAATCGCTTCGGTTCATTCGTTTATTCCGTTCGTTTTTAAAGCGCTATAGATTCACGCGAATGGCTTATCTGTAGGGGCCCGTGAATAGTCCCTTAAATAACTCTATATATTCTCTCGTTTTTATGAAAATAATGCTTATGCTAGAAGTTTACATAGACATTGCACCTCCTGAAAGTACTTTGATCACGTCACGAGTGACTAGGATGGTGAGGCAATTTTCAATTTCAAACCTGTAGTTTGACTTTGAGAGCGCGTTTGCACATAAAATATGTATTATAGATTAATAGCTTTTTCCCTCTCCCTCCTCCTACTTTCTCTCTATAAAAAAAATGTATGGGGGGAACAACTAGTGGGACACCCGGTTAGAGCAAAGGACGGAAAAACTCGATGTGTCAGAAAGTAGTAAATTTCACTGTGGAAGTAGTTTGCTACTAAGATCTCCTTAGTTATCGACAGTAAAAGGTTCGGCCAGGGTTGCTACAAAGGGACACGAACAAAATAAAAACTAGTAACGAAAGAAATCAATCTCTCTGTTGTGTAACCTTCCTCAAATCGAGTGGTGAGCGACGTGATCAATTTGAACTAAATAAATCGATGTACAACTGATCCGCGAATTTTTTTTTTGAATTATTGATCTTGATTGATGTTGATTACTTGTTCAAAAACAACAGAATGTAGCTCTCAAATCGTAAAAATAGAGCATTTTAGGCAAATTTTCAAATAGATCCCCTGACCTTTAGGAGCAAACCTCTTTTTAGGAACAAAACTATGCGTCAATTAAATCACGTTCGTCCGACATGAATAAACCCCTTTGGACCTTTCAAATTTTTCTTCTGGGCAAAAAATGTGAGAATACGCTTTCTGTTGATCAAGATTTCACTCCTCCTCCATCCACCGCTGTGGATTATTAGTAAAAAATCGTGAATAAATGCGTCCCAAATACCGTTAGAAAAAAATGTTTCTCTCGAATCGAATGAAAAATAACATTTGTAATGAAATAATGAACAAAATTTAATTGATTGATTATCTGTATCCCAATATTTTAATTAGCCAAACGCAGGGTCATGAACAATCTAATTAATTTGAGCTGTGCCTCCATAACGTCTTTACACCTTCTTGATTGAATTTTTGGCTTTCCATTCCTGTGAAGACGGCTAAAATGACGGCATATTTCAGGATGAAAATTATTTTTATCGTCACGAAATGAGATACTATAGAGAAATATCGATGTTGTCAGCGTTATAAATGGAAAACGATTTCAACCTTGGAAGGACTAATGGACTCTGCAGAGGATGGGAAACTCAGAGGCAATTAACCTTTAGGCTCGAGGCCCCATTTTTCCGGGGCGTTTGCGGCCTCTTTCGCTGTATAACACTTCACTTTCCGACACATTTTCTTCCAACCTCCTGAAAAGCGAGAGGTTAAAAGAGAGACGGCTGGGCTTCAAATGCTAACGTTGCCTTCAGGCTCAGACCTGGTATATATTTTACTATATGTTGACCGGACGTCGACTAACCATAGATTAACATCACAAGTAAACGAAATAAATCAAAGCGGCTCTTGTTATAATTATTACCACTACCTTAAAATTTTCAATTCAAACGTAAACTTTGTTTGAGTACATTAAGCAATGTCCCTATACGGAATGATGGAAATCTCGTCGTGTTCTTTTATTTTTATTCTTACGAATCTAAATGAACGCCATTGAAAAAACCAAAAGAGCTTGAAAATGTAGCTGACGTAATCATCGATCGACTGGTTGAACGAGAAGACTTGTGAGTGAAGTTTTTTATTTTTGTTGGAACACGACGTTTAGTGATCACATTATCCGCATAAGATACGTCTTGAGCGGTGGCCAAAAGAAAGGAAAAATCTGACGTTTGTCGACTACATTCTGACACGGACAAACAAACTATAATCCCATTACGTTGTGCACGTCCAGATCCAGCAAAGAAAGGTGGTGGAAATGCGATATAGTTGGTCGGAAATGAAGCCTCCACTGCTGAATGTTTGCTTTTGCTGCCTTCTATCGGACACTCGTTAGCAAACAACTTGTTCCAGGGTAAATTTCAGTTATGGGTTAATTTCAATGTGCGTTCGAGTTCTTCCCGATCAATTCACAACACCGAAACAATGTGAATTCGAAGGGAGATAATTCATGCTGTGCGGGTTAGGCGTGACAAGCTCAGAGAATCTCGGGATGAATATGTAATGCTACCAATCATTGCTGAATCACTGAGGGATGAGATAAGCCACACGACCTTTCCGAAAATGGCAAGCCTCGATCGAATCGACATTAATATTTTCAGGTTGTTTGGACGAATGCTTTACTTGGAATTGACTTACAATGATTTGCAAAAATAAATTTTCAACTATTTGATTTACAATTTACTTTATTCTTTTTTTTTTTTTTTTTTTTTTTTTTTTTTTTTTTTTTTTTATATTGACATTTTTTTTTCCAAACGGTCAGACCACTCCAGCTCAGGTCTTTGCACGTCCCCACCCCCTTTTTACATTCGTCGAAGTTTCACTCATCCCTCTAACCCCAAAAAACCCATGTTTAGGAGAAATCTTGGGCTAAGCTTGCGAACACTAAAAATTTGGATTGATTTTTGGTCAAGGCTGTAACAGTTATGGCTGTGGATAGACAGAGACTCGAAACCACATTTGTGAGGAAATTTTTTTCAAACAATTGTTAGGTTAGTATTACCCACCCTAAATTAATTGAAAGGAATCAAGATTTCGAATGCAGGCTTCACTCATACCCTACTAAAGCCTACTTTCTAGTCAGGATGATCGCTGCATATTAATAGTGGGAGGGGGGGGGGGGTGATTTAGGCTTATCAAGGTGGATGAGCCTACCCTTGCAAGGTGTCGCTTCCTTATGGATTTTTGCACTGGAACGATATGCGTCCCAAATCCCATTATTTAGTACTTTTTTCATGTGGGTAAACCCTTTTTTTAACAAAAAATGCAATTTTATAATACTCATTTTTTCCAAAACCCTCCGTTTGCAGAAATCGGTCCTAAAACACAAGTTAATTGATTCAGCGTGTAAAATATAGTGGAAAATAACACTCCACGTCCGTATGTTTGAAGCATAATGAAAAGACGTTTTCAAAATACCCATTCTACCCCTTTCCATTTCGGGCAATTGCGCTGAAAAGTTTCCTCGACCAAGTATAATATGTCAGACCAAAATTTTGAAATAGAAAATGACATCGTTCTAGAGAGACGTCAGGCGAAAAATTTATGAAACCAAACGAGGTTTTTCGAACAACGGCATGAGGGTTCTGCTATTTCCCTACTCATACTCGTACTTACGGTTAGTAATTGTGGACATTTGGTCGCCTCGGATTGTGGGTAGTCAGTAGATAATTTTGGACAGATTTATTGAGATTGAGATGGATTGATGAGTTTATCTTCAATCCTCCCTTTTCACCATCATAGAACATTGGTGGGTGCTTATGATACAAAATGATCTTGATCTCAAATTTATTCTTGATGAATGTATTGATCACAGTTTCTCCTCACGTGATTTTAGGGAGGATCTTGTATTGGAAGATCCTTTAAGGGTTTCTTCTGATTCATTCCTCGGCTATCTCTAAAAATATGATCCTGGGTCGATTCGCCAAGTGAGCCCAAACTGAATATGAAGTGGATTCCAATGAAAATGCTGACCGATTCTCTCTGGAGCAATACCAAAAGGCGCAGCAAAAGTAAACTTCCAACGATTTTCTCTTTTTCACGACGCAGGGGCGTACGATGAACAAAGCGCAGCCAGAGCCCGTAAAATCTCAATATCAGAAACAGAGTTGGGCCAAGGTAGTGCAGCAGGGTCCCCCCTTTTGTGCGCGGAACTCGGCGATCCCATTGCTTCTGGGTAGTTGACCAACAGACGAGTTTTTGCCCTTTCGACGCGATTGACAAACGCTTTCTGTGTTGAGGTCTCGCGCATTTGTCGCGCCCTTGCCGCGCTTTATTTTTAATACATTTTATAACCGCCCGGAGCTCGTTTCTCTTGAAACGGATCACCGTTTTTCGGCCTCGATATCATATGTGTGCAGTGGGACCGAAATGTTGAGAGAAAGTGCAAGGTTCTCCTCAGTCGATAACACTTCACTTTACGGTTTACTCCAGGACACCGTTCTACACGAAGAAATATCATGAGAGTTCGTGCGAAGTTCTCCTTCGCCTTTATCCTAACGCCATTGGGCTGACAAGGTGTTGGGATAAACTTGATCTTAAATAGACCATCAAAGAGACTGCATCTAACTAGATAAAAGTCTGTATATTTATTAATTTTGTTATTATTGGCAATCTTTATTATTCATTTATTTTTTTAAACAAAAATGCGATATGGATGGAATGGAAATGGATTAATAAGAAGGAATAATTTACCAATATCTTATACCACTACAGCCGTCGAATAAGTCCACGGTTGATGCTTGACGAAACTCTAATAGGTACCTCACTGAACCGATTCGTGAAAAATTCAGGTATTAGCACATTTCGTCGTTTGAATAAAAGTTGAACTGTATAACTTCCGTTCTTTTGTACGAGGTTACGATCCATCTTCACAGAACAGACACGAGAACGAGATAATGCTACCAAAAGGAGCTCAGACAAATGTCCGACCTGAATTTTATCATTGTGGTAGCTTGTTCTCTTTCCAGCAGCCATGGATAGCATCTATCATTCGGGAAATTTACCGGGTGGTGGCGTGAAAAACCTCCGCTCGCTTGCGGAATTAAAAACGTCAAGACAGAGCCGAGGGAAACGATGGGCGGTGGTTGGTGAGATAAGCGTTTGACGACTACCCCCCTGTGATGGGATCCCATCACATTAGAGGATGAGTTGGCCAATTTTCTCTTCAGAAATCTTTCGAAAATGGGCAATTCGCCGACGATGGCGAAAATTTCGTGTAGTACACGATGAGCAAAACAATGATTTATTTTATTTACTTTCTTGCATGATGAGTGCGACCTCTGCAACAAGTGATAGTGGGGTTATGACGTGAAAATGCCACGTTTATCCAGCCATTAGGTGGTTTTGGCTTTTAGCAATTTCAAAGTTAACGCTATTTGGATTGCCCTTACCCACCTTAGGATGCTGTAGCTAGTAACACGATCAAATATTAACTTTGAGCTCACATTAGGAGAGCTCACGATTTTTCAGAATATATGCAGTTTTCCAATCCTTACTCATAAAAATCCATGTAATTCAGCGACCAAGTTCATCTTTTCAAAATAAATTTGAGATTATTTCCTATAAATTCAGTTAGTCAAAATATGGCCCCAAATCTCCACTTTTGTGTCCACTTCAAGTTCGAGGTGCAGAGCGTCGTTTCAACTGTAACGCAGCAGAGAGTTCTTGAATCTCTGAAAGATCTACGCTCCGTTCGCCCAAACTGAGTACTTGAGTGTACAGCAGTTTGTTTTCAATACTTCCTGCTCAAAACAGCAGAACAGCAGCTGTTCTAAAGTATTGTTGATGAGAATGAGAGAGAATTGGGTTTTCTGACTCTGCGTGATTCCTCGGAGGCGCGTAGGTGTATCAACAGAGAACTTAATCTTCTCGCCCTTGACAGGGGACAGCTTAGAGGTTAAAAATAATTTTCTCATTCATGAAATCCGTGGAGTAAACCGCGTCGTCGACCCCTCAAATATGATCGTCATGTGACCTCACCGGAAGCTGTTAAGTCACGGTCAGGTTAGGATATTTTCAGAAATTATATTTTCAAATCACTGATGACAGGTGTGTCTAGTGTTTGTACAGGGAATAACAAGTTATAATTTAATTACGAACAGGTGGCCCAATTTTGGCGTCTCATTATTTTGAGTAAAATTCAGTCTAAGATCATGGATTTGCCGGCAAAAACGGTTTTACGACCGTCGTCAACGCTCCAATAAATAGCTTAGCGGCTCGAATTTCCGCTTCAGCTGGTGCCCTAGAAAAGATCTCAATTTTATTAGCACCACCATAACTCGCTTCTTTTGTCGCGTGGTCCTTTAGAAAGGTTACGACAGATACGAGCTTCACGGCGATCGTATAGCTTTCCAAGTCCTCGCAGTCACCGAGAAGTTACTCCGTTTTGAAGCGACTTCCCCTAATGAAATTGCTCTCGATGGGATTTGCCCGGTGTGGGCGCTTTGAGCCAAATCTAAGGGAAGTGTTGATTATGTATAAAGGATCAGAAGGTAGGTCGTCATCTTTTCAATTGAAGACAGGAGTGTTAGAAGGCACATAGGTGCCCCGAAGGTGACATTCATTCGCGAAAATAAGGTTATTACGTGTGTTAACGTATGCAGCGCTCATTCACGTTGTGCTGCCTCAAAATCGAAGGTACCTAAATCGAGGAAGGAATACACTAGCTAAGGGACTCATGAGTATGACCAGCATCCATCGCGATTGATTCAATATTCACAACCGCATTTAGGTGCCATGTTAACAAGTGTGATGCTACAAGATGATTATAACGGACTATATCCCTGACCGAAATTTTTGGGCGGTTCGATGCTTCCTGGAAAAAGAAAGGGAAAAAAGCCAAATAAAATAAGATATTTCTCCCTCGAAGCGAACCGTATGAGATCAGGGAGTACGTACTCATAGTATTAAATGAGAGAAAACACCCCCAAAGTGTTACTTTTACACATCGATGCCATGAGCGTGGGAAGTTCGATTTATGTTCATTGCTCAATGCCTAGTCGGGACCAGCAAAAGCCTCGCTGCTAAAAATTTGCTGGTTTGGTGGGATGGGTGACAATTTTGCAAAATTTTGAAACGTGCCTAAAATCGTGTGTACGCAGACTTCAAACTGAATTAATCGGCGTTTTACTTTTGATTCATCGTACTTATTGGAATAAAACCTAGGTACCTACGTGTTTGTGTCGACAAAAATAAAGTTTTTTCCCGCCAAAGTTTTCATTGTTAACGTATGAACGTATGAAGATTTCATTTTAAGTCCACCGTACGGAAAAAAACACCCTTTGAAATGTTTCAAAAACTCTGAACCTTGCCCAATATGTAAAAAATTGTTTGGGTCCTATTTGGGTCTCACTCATCGGGCACTCATTTTCGGCCCGATTGCCTCAACTGGACGGAAATGGATATTTTGAAAATCGATTTTCAAGATTTTCTGGGGAATAACGTCTTAAAAGGCGACAGAGTTTGGGTGAAAATTTAGGAAAAGGTTGTTTTTCAAAAAAAGTGTATCCCTTTCATTTGTAAATAGGTGCTCAACTGAATACTTATCTCGATTGCCTCTAAGATACTCGTTTCCATATAAACAAGAACTGTTCAGAATAATAAACCATTATGGCATTATTTGCTACTTAGTATTTACTCCAAATTATGCAACCTACAAAAAGCCTAATGAAAATTAGATCATCGAAACTCCATTGATTTTCCAGCAATGAGTTGTTCGATCTGTCAAACGTATCTGCAGTACGGCAGCTGTTCATAAAGAAATTGTTTCTCTACCTGTATAAATGCCCAAGCATAATATTTGATCAAAGCTCACTCAGCTATCCTACCCGTTATGAAATAGAAGGGAATCCAGTGAACCCTAAACCCCATTTAGTTTAATGACGAAAAGCCCGCTCTTTTCGGTTTATATTCTTCACCTACAAAGATAAAACAACCCCAGTCATTCACAAGATCACTTTATAAAAAATAAATCCTTACTTTGCCTATTCAGTTGGGATGCGAACAAGGGGAAACTACAATCAAAAGCGAATACGTCTCAGAAATCCTATCAAGTTCCTATCCAGTTGTTTACTGGTCCAAAAGTTTATTTTGAAATTGAATTATTAAAACCACAGATACCCAATTTTCCTTTTTCGTTTCAAGTATAAAATAGTTCCTAGTTATTTTTTAACCGTTGTGAGAGTATAATGTTTGGAATTGTATTAGCGGCTCCTGCGTAACGCTAACGGGCGTACTCCTGCAGTTACGCAGTAGTTGTAGCCAGCGTTATGTTAAATCACCATAATGGTCTTTGTAAATCTTACTTTCCTTCAGACTTGTAATGTTAACGGCCATTCTAACACCAATAAAAGTGTCTCCCTCCCTCTCTCACTCGTGTTAATCAAAAAATAATTTCAATGTTTGTCGTTGTCTTTTATATGGCACAAGAAGAAACTGTTTGGTGAGAGTGTAGTGATTTCTTCTTGCGTTTGGACAGATTCATTATCACTAATTTACTGTTTTCGAGTTGAAGATGAATAAGCACGCAATGTGAATGTTGAGTTTGTGCGCACGCGAATTCGCTTCAGCTGCTGTCTTGTTTGCGTTTCCTGCGCCTGTGAGCCCAGTTTGTTTGGTTCTGAAGCGGTGTTGTTGTTGTTGTTGAGTTGTTGGTGTTCTTCTCGGTGCAGAAGCGGAGGTGAGATGCGGCGGAGATGGCAGCGGGACGGGAGACAAAGGTGACTGCTGCCTCTACAAGGCTCTTGACACGTCGCTCGTCCCATGGCCAGGGATGCGGCATGCCTGTGTGCGCCTGCTTGAGCTGTACGGCAAAGTATTCGACCAAACGGAACTCTGTCAGCTCATCGTGAGGTGCGTTCCATCTCATCTTTGCCAAGTTTGGTGTTAACCTCTGAAATACTTTTGAAAAACTGTCTGGCCTCTTGCATGGTGTGTTTGTGCTCAATTTCCCGTGATACGCAGCCCTGATAACTAAGTCGAGTGAGGTAGTGAAGCTGCTCGCCATTAATCAGTTCTCCAAACCATCTCGTGATCCCAGTCCTACCTCCTCAACAGCTATAGCCTAAATTGTGAGAACGCAAGAGGTGCAGGAAAGCTCCCTTTGGTCGGTTATTCCTTGAATAATCAACCTATGTTTGCATGCAAAAAGTAAATCAAAATAAGCAAATGTCTGTGCCCCGTACGCCGTCCATGCCGATTTGGGTTGCAGAAAACTTTTTAAAAATCTGAAATGCGGGTCCCCTTTTCTGCTCTAATTGGTTCATGAAACTTTATTTTCGAGATTTCTGGTACCTAGGAGTGTGGAGTATCATTTACCACTAAATTATGGACGCTGAATCGATTAGAATGAGTCTCTATGCTACTGGTCTGAGGAATAATTAGCCCCTGTGAAAGAATTGGCAGCGTTTTTGGTTGGTTATTCCTCGAATAATCAACCTATGTTTTCATGATAATGGTCAACCTCTCCGATTCGGCTCAAAATTTTTTTCTGGACGTTTCATGATGTCCTGATCAAAAAAGGTCGATGTCCGTCCGCCGTACGCCATACGCCGTCCATCGTCCGCGCCGTTTTTTGTAGTAGAAAATTTTTTTTCTGAAAATCTGAAATTTGGGTCAGGGGTCTGATACCGGCCGAGACGGGTCCTCGAAACTTTTCAGCCCGATCGGACCAAATTTGGGGGGGGGGGGGGGGGTGTAGGGGTCAAAATGTGTTTTTTGAAAAATGGATTTTCGAGATTTTGGGCGATCTAGGCGAGTAGGGTGTCATTTTCCACTAACTTTTGGACGCTGAATCCAATGAAACGGGTCCCAGAACGATTGGCACCCACTGGAAGAATCAATGGGTCAAATTGGGTATTTATTACCCATTTTGAATATGTGTTTTCGGGATTTCTGCTACCTAGGCGTGTGGGGTATAGTTTTCCACTAAAGTTTGGTCGCTGAATCCAATAAAATGGGTCCCAGAACGATTGGCAACCACCGGAAGAAGTTATGGGTCAAAATGGGTATGTATCCACCCATTTTGTATGTGTCAGGATTTCTGGTGCCCAGGCGTGTGGGGTATCATATTCCACTAAATTTTGGACCCTGAATCGATTGGAATGGGTCTGGGACCCGCTACACCCACTGTTTCCCCCATTCGAGGAATAACCAACCCGTGTGTAAGAATTTGCAGATTTTCTTTTTTACAATCCATCTTCATCTGTTGTTCGGTTCCCACCAAATGAGGGAGCATAATGAATGAATTGAAAATTGCCCATTCTTTTATTTAAACTGGGCCAACGAGGATGGTGACGCTCCTTTTCCCTCTTTTTCACTAACTTCCTGCGCTCACTACCATTAAATGGCAGGTACTTCAAAAATCATTTTATGAAAAAATTCTCGGAAAAATGTTTTTTTGTTGTTGTTGTACTCTCGTGATCGCGCTTAGTTGAGTGCGGTTAGATTGCACCGACTTGCTGAATAAAACCTCTTGCCAATCGACGATAAGCTTGTGTAGTAGCGATACCGCAGGAATTCTTCGATTGACATGTTGGGACTATAGGTACCAGATGAGCGCTCAAGCGAGTCCGACAATGTGCGTTGGCTGAACTTGGTACTGATACGATGGCGTTCACCACATAGATGGACTATGATCATTCTTGGCCTATCTATGCTCCGAAGCTCATTAGAATGTTTATTGAGATATGCCTCACGTTTAATTTTAAGACGAGGAAAACCTCGCCCTCTCAACGGTACAATTTGATACTTCACAAGTCGGGTTGGACCTGGAGCAAGTCTCAGTGGTCTGCCCTGTTGGCCTGTCTGGTACTGTACTTCTCTTGTCCGCGCGCTCGAATATGAGGGTACCTCCTTCGTTTAAAATTACCAATCCGACCATGTCTCCCTCTCTAGAACCATCCTGCCTCTGGCATCTGTATAGGTCGACCCCCAAGACAGGTTTACAAATCGATAATTTTCCTCTACCTCTTCTATATTGTGGGCTATTGTGCCGCTGCTGTCTTAATTACCCACCTACTTTGTAAACTCAACTTATCACGTCATCCTGTTCGTCTTCGCACTGCGCCTATTTTGTGAATCGCTCTCACGGGTGGTTGAGTTTTTTTTCCTTTGTGTGTGTACCCACTTGTTGTCACATTACTCTGACATAACTCGTTGCATTTCACAGTTGGACTCGCTCACCTCACTTTTCCTTGGTGCCTTAGCGATGTTTACGGTGGGCACCCTCCGTGTGAAACTTGGGAGCTCTCATAATGGCAACATTCCTTCTAAGCCTACATCCGACCAATTTAAGAGAAGAAAAAAGTGTGTGTCTACATGAGGGTGGTATAAAAGGAAACACAATGAACATGAATGAGGACGAAACTTGTGGGAACACGCCAAGTCTTTTCTTATTTATGATGAAGAAAGTGTCGAATTCTCAAATGCCTTCTTGCCTCATCACTTTTGATGGCTAAATTTAGGAGATGACGAAAAGCTATTCGTTTGTTTGAGGACCTTTTTTTGTGCGTAAATATCCTCACAACTTCCTAGAGACCGTGTAATGGTCTCCTCAAAGTAAACAGTTCACCCTTTGGAAGCAACCAGCGATATCTGTCAAAACCCACGTGGACGCTTTAAAGCTGACTGTATAATGTAAACAAGAGCGTTCACAATTTTGATAAATGTTCTCTTTGATCTTGATTGATAACGTTCAAGCTGAAATACAAATTTACAATCGTTCCGTTCTACTGTCTAAACATTTACTGATTCGCTCTTATCTTTGATCACAACGAGGAATTTGTGTTGATTTTTATTCAGATTGTCACAAGGTGATGTGATCAGAGAGCCTTAGTACATTGAATGTCCGCAAAGCTACCTAATATCTTTAAAAAAATAAATAAAAAAAAAATAAATAAGCTGCTGAAACGTATATGCATAGTTGAAACATTCATTGATACTTTTCGTGAAATTTACGGATACTTTTGGGGTGTTCATTAATCCTTTTTCAAAAAGTTGGTGGAAATGAGTGAATGAATGAACAAAAGATATTTATTCCATCACATTACCAACAACTTCAATGCATTTGGAATTTTTTCCGAGCCATAAGGCAAGCTCTGCGTAACCTACGGGAGTTGTGTGCATATTTTCATTTTTTTAAGGTATTAATAATTCGCGTAGAATAAACCTTTTTTGATAATAATAATTTAAACAGAACATATCAGTTTACATACAGTTTTTAAAAATTAATTGACACTTTTCTTGAATGAATTTGTGTTCTATTTGAAACGCTTCGCGAATGTCTAAAAATATATCGTTACTTTTTCTTTAGACTGAACCAATAAATACGGATATTATCTGTATTGTTGCTCTTGAAATGCCCATTAATTTCTCCGAAGTTGACTTAACGTAAACCATATATTTTCCAATAACGATCAGTAGCATCGCTTTATGTATGCGTATTACCCTCCTTGTTCAGATACCATTGATCCTACTCCTTTGTGATTTTTCGCCTGAGGCCAATTGAAAACAGTCTCGTAATAATCCTTTTTAATAAACTCTTAACCGTTACTACCTTATAATCATTTATTTAATGATCAGGCAAACTCCAGACAAATTGGAGTTCCTCCCTCCACTGGATTTCTCTCACCGTTGCTGACATTACTACATTTGAAGAGGGGATGCTTCTTGTGAATTAAAGAAATTAATTTAAGTGAAAGATGTAACTTCAACAGTTGAGTTCCTACAGAAATTCAGGAGGTCAGATTTGCACCTCGTGGGACAAAGTTTATTCTTCTTTTCATAAAATACCGTAAACCGATCGTTTGTCCAGTTCAATTAACTGAACATAACGATCATTCCGTGCGCTCCGTGAAGTAACGGGCGTTGCTCAAGTCGCCCGAACCGAAACCTCCATAACCGAGTTAACTGTCGAAACCTCAACCCGCTGACATTAGGGCTACCGAACCGCGTAGGTACCAACATATCGGTAACCAATCAACCATTTCATGACGTTACTGTCCACTCAAGAAGAAATCTCGTCGAAAACGTACCTAGTTCGTGCTCCGAGAACCAACGGAAAAACGATCATTTCCATTATGACAATTTACTGTTCTGTGTATAGGCGTGATCTCAGCTGACCTATTGGATATTTATTCCTTTTCACTAAAAAATAAATATCAACAATAACTCTAATACGGAATTCAATAATAACCGAATAGTCTCTCATACAAAAACTAGTGAAACGGAGGAAAGTTTGCGGACAGTTAAGTTCTAGTTCATTCAGTTTGTTTATGTTTTTGTATAATTTGTTTCTTGTCTAGCTGCATTGACTTAGGAGCTAACTAATAGCTGAACACATGGCCTTTATAGGAGCAATATCTCCCTATTTAACCGATATTGGTGATAATTATTAGACTCAAGTTTTCTCTCAAATTGATGAGGGGTGATGTGGGAGGGGGGATTGGTATTTTGATAATGAGATTTCGAGATTTTGGGTGTACAGGATATGGCGTATCGTTTTCCTTTGAATTTTGAACACTGGATCGATTGAAATGGGTTTCAGATTGTTCAAAGGGAAATTGTGTTTTTTGAAAATGGGAATTCAAACATTTTGGAGACACAGACCCCCACACTCGCCGATTCTCGCCAAATGTTCGTTTTCTTCTAAATTTCGAGCGCAGATTTGAATGGAGTTTTGGTGAATAAACGGTGAATATTGTTGCGAGCTCGCACCGGCGCCGGCCAAATGGGCTGCCGGCATCGCAAGGTCAACAACCTGTGGAAGGCTAAGGGACCGTTCCCCAACATTCGAGAACCTCCCCGTTCGTCCCCGAACGTTCTCGACCGGGCATCAGGTATAAAAACAGACCCACGAGCACCGCCCAAGTGCAGTTCAATTCGGAGCCCCGATATAGACGCTTCTCGGGTTATAAATCGTGCCGCGCCGCGTTATAAATAGTGCGACAAGCGTTACAACCGTGTATTGTGATTCTGTCATTGTGTAAGTGCGCGAATGTGAACAGTGTATTGAACTAGTGAACAATTGTTAATAAATTACTTACTAAGAACATAAATCGTTACAATTGGTGTCAGATGTGGGGTTACAAGTTAGTGTTAAAGTGTTACAGTGTTTTACAGTAGTTATAAAGTGTTATACGGACTTTAGTGTGTTACTGCGCGTTTGAATTCTTAAAAACGAACAAAATGAAGTTGACCGATTTGAAAGTTAAACAGCTGAAGGAAGAGCTGGAAGAGCGCGGCTTACCTACCGGTGGAACAAAAGCAGATCTACGCCTACGACTTAAGGAGAACTTGGTTGAAGAAGGTCATGACCCAGACAACTTTGACTTTGTGGATGATCTCACCAGTCTCACCAGGAAAATGGAAAGAATGGAAGATAATTCTAGACAACTGCTTGAAGAAAACTCACGAAAAATGGAAGAGAATTCTAGACAACTGCTTGAAGAAAACTCACGAAAAATGGAAGAGAATTCTAGACAACTGTTCGAAGAAAACTCAAGAAAAATGGAAGAGAATTCTAAAAGAATCGAAGAGAACACCAGAAAACTGGAAGAGAATTTAGTGAGTCATATGGATAAAATAGTGAGTGATGTTGCCCACATAAAAACTGATGTAGTCAGACTGGAGGACAATTTGAATTCATTGTCCAACACAGTTGACGATAAGATCAACACAGTTGACAATAAGATCTCTGCAGTAGATGATAAGATCTCTACAGTTGATGATAGGGTCTCTGCATTTGATGATAAGATCTCTCAGGTTAGAGACGAAATTGAAAAGAAAATTCGAGATGGAGTCAAAAATGAGGTTCTGGCACTAGAGAGAACCATTCAAGGAAAGTTGAGGCACATGGATATACCAGCAGAAGCCAGCTTCAACAGTGGCAATGAAGAGCAGTTTATCGGAACCCGAGGAAATAAAATTAAGCCACCTACATTTTTGATGGGAAGGTGCCGTGGTCAACATACAAGAGACAGTTTGAAGCCGCAGCTGTTGCAAATGGATGGCTCGAACATGACAAAGCAACAGCTTTAATAGTTGCATTGCGTGGAGAAGCCTTGAATATTCTCCAGACTATACCGGCTGGCCATCAGAATAATTACGAATTGTTGACTGCCAGGCTGGATATGAGATACGGAGATGCTCATCTACAACAAGTCTACCGTGTGCAGATAAACGACAGGAACCAGAGGGCCACCGAGACGCTACAGGAATTTGAAGCAGACATTGCAAGACTGGTGAGACTGGCTTACCCTACAGCGCCTGATGACTTTTTGGAACAGCTCGCTGTCCAGACTTTCGTAGATGGAATCAGGGACAGTGAAACTCAGCAAGCATTGAGACTCGCACGCCCAAAGACCTTGTGCGATGCCCTGGCGCATGCTTTGGAATTTGAGGCTGCGAAGCAAGCCTCTCACCGGAGCGGAGCACGTCTGAGACAGGTAGTGGAAGAAGAAGAGGACATCGTGGAGAGGGTACTAAGGCGTTTGAAGCAAGAGCCCGATTGGGAGGACCTCAAACGACAACTCAGATGCTGGCAATTGGGGGAGTCCTCTCACAGTTACAAGACGGGCAAGAAGAGGAGACATATTCTGGACAACTGCGGCCACAGCTCAAGACCGGACCGGCAGGAAGAACACCTACGGAGGACCAGAATTATCCTGGGTGAGTGGCAGCCAGAGCACTGCAGGAGCGGCAAGCAGAAGACCAGGAGCTAAAGGATCTTCTGAATTGGAAGAGAACCAACAGGAGACCCAGTTGGCCAGAAATTAGACATCGTAGTCCAACTATAAAAACCTATTGGGCGCAGTGGAACTCCATCATTCTGGAAGGAGGAATCCTGAAACGTCGCCTGGAGAGCAATGATGGTACTGAGACAAGGACGCAGATCATTGTTCCACAAAAGTTGGTTCCCTTGGTTTTGGAGCATCTCCATGATCGAACATCAGGAGGACATTTTGGCATCACAAAAACGCTACAGAAGGTTAGAGAGCGTTTTTACTGGGTAGATAGCAAACAATCTGTCAAAGATTGGTGTAAGAAGTGTTTGCTATGTAATGCCGGGCAGGGACCAACTGTGAAACCGAGGGCAAAGATGCTGCAGTACAATGTGGGAAGCCCAATGGACCGAATAGCCAGTGACTGGATGAAGACTCGATACGACATAAAGGCAACTGAGGTGGGTTTCCAAGCAGGCGATCTTGTCTGGTTCTACAATCCGCGTCGGAAGCGAGGACTATCACCGAAACTCCAGAAGGATTGGGAAGGACCCTACGAAATCATGAAAAGAATCAACGATGTCATCTACAGGATTCGAAGAACTCCAAGAGGGAAACCGCGAGTGGTACATCATAATCGGCTGGCAGCATTCGTGGACAGTTCGACGCAGGAAGACCTATCGAGGACCGTGACTACACCATCATGTATAGAAGACCCGGCAACCCTGGAGTTCAACATGTTCATGAAGAACTATGGAGGGACTAGCAAAGCGAGATTTGGAGTCACCAACGAAGTGCGCGAGAACCTTTTTGACGTTGGAAAAGATTATGCGCTAGCACACTGTGTAGCTGCCGACCTCAAAATGTCGAGAGGAATTGCCGAAATATTCAAGAAGAAATATGGTAATGTCGACCAGTTGCAGCGGCAAGGTCCACGCATTGGGAAAGCATTGTCACTGAGGATAGCCAACCAGCTGATAGTGTATCTAGTGACAAAACAGTCTTCCCACCAGAAGCCAACCTACAGGACTCTTTGGGATGCGCTACTTGCCCTGAAGAAGCTGCTCATTAAGCAGGGAATGAAGAAGTTGGCAATACCCAAGATTGGTTGTGGCTTGGACCAATTGGATTGGAGGATAGTCCGTAACATGTTGGAGTTCATTTTCCAAGGGACCCAGATTGAGGTGCGGGTGTGTACCTGGAATCCTCATGGAAGAACTGATGTGAAGACTGTGGACTGCTATTTCTACCGCCAAGGCAGCTGCAAGAATGGTGATAAATGCCGCTATCGACATGAGCCCTGTGATGAACAGATGCCCAAGATTGTTCTGGGACAGAACAATTCTAAGGAGGGGGCAGTGTTGCGAGCTCGCACCGGCGCCGGCCAAATGGGCTGCCGGCATCGCAAGGTCAACGACCTGTGGAAGGCTAAGGGACCGTTCCCCAACATTCAAGAACCTCCCCGTTCGTCCCCGAACGTTCTCGACCGGGCATCAGGTATAAAAACAGACCCACGAGCACCGCCCAAGTGCAGTTCAATTCGGAGCTCCGATATAGACGCTTCTCGGGTTATAAATCGTGCCGCGCCGCGTTATAAATAGTGCGACAAGCGTTACAACCGTGTATTGTGATTCTGTCATTGTGTAAGTGCGCGAATGTGAACAGTGTATTGAACTAGTGAACAATTGTTAATAAATTACTTACTAAGAACATAAATCGTTACAATATTACCTATTTTTGTTTTCAAATTAGGCATTTTCTTTGGACACCCTCATGAAACGTTTTCCCACACGAGTGGGAGATCCTCCTACGATGTTCATCTTTTCTAAGCCATGAGGAAATGAATAGCGCATTCGAGAATATTGAGAGATTGATAGTAGTATTCGGCGTTAAAGTTTGAAAACTTGTAAAATTGCAGAAACCATAGTTTTCCAAATTGTTCGCTAAAGTTGCTTCTTTATCTTCGGTAACAAAAACGATCCGTGGCGTTGATGCGCTCCCATTCTGATTACCTCTTTCTTGACGAGAGAAAAAAGGTAGACACGAGTGTGTATCTTCGTATCCCAATATTCAGTTGACCTTCAGTATGGAAGACGCCGTTGGCCTTTATCATTTCCCTCATCGCGCTCTGACCTGATTAGAAGGATTTTACGAGGCTTCTCTTGTGGGCTGAGCGAATATTGGTTTCCTTAGTGTTGGGCGGGGCCTTCGTACCAATTAATTTACTAACGAGTTAATTTCGTACAGTTGTTCGATAGTGGATGCTTGGCAGGGTTCGTCGTTGAATAAAGATGATTGACAGTTTAATTTCGTAAAACTTGTATTGCTCGCATTTCGAAACTAACTGGCGCTGTTGATTTTCTAATCATGTTACAGCCACTTTGTATCATTTCTCTAACGGCACTTTTCCAAAGATGACACCGTGCTATAATTACCTTCCAATTACAATTCAAGGATAATTTCTCGCTAAAGTAATTCAGATACTTTTCGCGCAGTTTTCGTGGAACCAGTCGAGTCTGATTGGTTTCCTAACACCGATCGACTGTCACTGTGGAACCTCTTAGATTTTTCTGTATCGGTTGAAAAGCTACCTCATTACACGCGTATATGGGACGTCCACGTAACCCGCCTTGTTACTGGTCTTGATTTGTGGGTCTGAGAAGAAAGTGAGACCATCTGTTTCTCTTACATTATTAGCGAAAATCGATTTTTACTCGTCTTGAGGACTCCTCATTGATATACAATGTACATTTAGATAGATGGGAATCACAATTAGGTGATGACACAAACGGTGAAACTCACAATATTCGCCTAATAGCACTCCTAGCAAAAATTTTGTATAAAAAAAAATCATGTAGGGATAATAAATTATTATTAAAGTGAATCTATTCGTTGGTTGAAACGGGCTCCAAAGTAGTATTAAACAAACTCCAGGGAATTTGACCTGGTTTCCTTTAAATTAAATTTTGGTCATTAAAAACTTATATAAAATGATATGGTTTATTATGCATCACTATGGCTTATTAATCCTTGGAACGAGATTGGGGCAAACAGTAAGTGTCCAGGACGCGTTCCAATCGATACAGCGTTCAACAATGGTACCCCACACGTCTACACCCCAAGTCTCTAAGTCCTCAAGTCCTCAAGAGTCTCAAAAACGCAGTTTCTAAAAAAGTAAGTAGGTATTTTGACCCGTGTCCACCTCGGGTGGGCACCAATCGGTCCGGGATCCATCTCATTAGATTTAGCATCCAAAATTTAGTCAAAAATGATCCGAATCTCGAAAATCCGTTTTTGGTTGGTTATTCCTCGAATAATCAACCTATGTTTTCATGATAATGGTCAACCTCTCCGATTTGGCTCAAAATTTTTTTCTGGACGTTTCATGATGTCCTGATCAAAAAAGGTCGATGTCCGTCCGCGCCCTTTTTGGTAGTAGAAAATTTTCTAAAAATCTGAAATTTTGGTCAGGGGTCTGTTTCCTGCCGAGACGGGTCCTCGAAACTTTTCAGCCCGATCGGACCAAATTTGGCGGGGGTAGGGGTCAAAATGTGTTTTTTGAAAAATGGATTTTCGAGATTTTGGGCGATCTAGGCGAGTAGGGTGTCATTTTCCACTAAATTTTGGACGCTGAATCCAAATAAATTGGTCCCAGAACGATTGGCACCCACTAGAAGAAGTAATTGGTCAATGTATGGGTAAAAAAAAAAAACTAAATCACCACCTGGGTTCGAACTGAGTACCTTCCGGTTACTGCCGAACGCGCTAGCCACTTGCGCCATGGTGTAACCTAGACCAGGGCGAATAGCGTGTGGGATATCATTGCCACTAAATTTTGGACCCTGAATCGATTGGAATGGGTCTGGGACCCGCCACATCCACCGTTTCCCCCATTCGAGGAATAACCAACCCGTGTGTAAGAATTTGCAGATTTTTGAAATACACATTTTGATCCCCCCCCCCCCCCCCCCCTAAGACCAGGACCGTGTAGGAGCCCAATTTCATAATAGAGCGTACTTCATGAGTAATCTAATTATATTCAATTGTGATTGTAATACATGAATTCATAATGATTAAACCCCTGATACAGTCGATAAAATAATATATTGGACTGAAAAACCGGGAAAGGACCAAAAATTTTAATTCTAGTTGAATTGTATCACACGAAAAAAGACGGGGAAAATACTATCAACTAATTCAAAGGTAGAACGGAATAGAATGAAGAAAAATGGTCAAGAACGTAGATTTGTTTAAGTAGATGTGTTGTTCAACAATGTAATAATGACCATCTCCAAGTAATGTGAGGAATCATGGTAGTTCTCACGGTATCCTATCAGGGAAGTAGATTTTCCAATCCATTCCGAGACGCGTTCTATAAATAAATTCCTGTGGGAGAGGTGGCTGAACTTCGATAGTGTACCTGTTCTTAGTTAGCCTTACTCACATGTATAGCGACTTTCGGTGTTACTGTTCGGATCAGCTAGAAAATTAAAAAGTGGGGAGAGATTGAGTTACGAGTTACAAGTGAGTTGTTGTTTGGTTTTTATCCGATTCGCCTCTGTGAGCGTGATGATGTTCATCTCTTGTGTTCTTCGCACGCTGTGATCGTGGACGATTAATTATCTACCTTCGTGAAACCAGTGAGTCGTTGTCAGCGAACAGAGTAGTTTGGAATCTCATGCGCGTCACGGATGATCTGAGTTAGATTTACCTAGTTACATTTTTTGGTTTCGGTCGTTTGTAGTTATTGTTCATTCCACTGGAAGTACGAACCTCGTTCGAAAACTTCCATGATCGAAGGTCGAAATCATGATGTTCTAACTCTCCTAAGCTGACAGGATATTGCCAGTTCTTTTCCACCGATGCATAATTATTCCGATCACTCAGTCAGTGTATAGGCACGGTCATTTCAGAAGGGCATCAAACGTTGGCAAAATTGCCATTGAATCAAATACTTTTTCAAGGTGGTCCGAATTTGTTTAATTTAAGAACTACTTAATTTAAAACTTAGCAGTTTCAAAGATAAACGGTGCAAATTCATTCACAGGGGTTGGTTATTCTTCGGACCATAATATGCATCAGGAAAATGGGGAGGACAGTGGGTGTGGAGAGTCCTTGACTCGATCCAATCGATTCAGCGTCTAAAATTTAGTGAAAAATTATACCCCACACGCCTAGATCGCCAAAAATCTGTTTTCCGAAATGATGGACGGATGAATGACCGGCATGACTGCTTGCTTCGTTTGCTCGTTTTATGGTAAGACAGTTCATGAAACTCAAGTTGGCAGGTTGGAAACCATTATTTGCTCTCTGAGTGAAATGATCAGTTCGTTTAAACGGATTGTACATGAATTGAAATAGGAATTAAATGAGAGAAGAGCGGGAGGGGGGCATGTGTAAGCCCCCAGGCTTGCTGCCTCCAGAAGGCCAGAAGGGAGAGAGCATGCACCAAATGCGCGCGCAGCTCCTGCCTGAACGTCGCATTTAGAGAGGCCCAGCACTCACTCGTTCCATTCGGAAGGCGTCCAACCAGGCAGTCGTCGTCGAGGCGCCCCTCGGGGCTGAGGCGCCCAGCATGTTGGAGTTATATATTTTTGTAACCAGTCGTGCAAGTGCATCTCATTCAGTCCATCCTGGCTTGTCCTGTGCTCGCTCTGAAGTGAACTCTGCAACCGTGCTGAAGTCGACCGAAGCTGTAATATTGTGTTCCCCATGAGATAAAGGACTCAAGTTAATAAGCCTTGCTGTGTACCTGCGGGACAGCGAGCCCCCTCCTGTTTTTCCTTCGACGTCGACGCCGTTTTCGTCAGCCGGTATCGTTGCACTTGTTCATTAAATTGTATTTCATGTATATCATAATTTCATGTCACTTGTATTAATTGTATTTTATGCTCCACATGTTGTCCAAATTACTTTGTCTTCTATCAATTGTAGCCCAGGTTGAGGCATATTCTCCTTTGCAACGAGTCCTTGTTTTCAATTATAATTCAGTTTGTATCAATGTATTTTATGCTCATCCTTGGTATCCCTAGTTGCTTAGTCGTAAGTCTTGGACTTACATCCCGTATCCTCTCGCTAGGTCCCTTCCAAATTCTCCGAAGAAACCCGAATTAAATTATAGTAAATTCAAACACATTTTAATTCGAGAGAGGCTTACACATGTTCCACTGCTGTTTTGCTAAATAGGTCATCTCTTACTTTCCTCCTCGCAGGAATCTCTCCTGAGGACTTCTTCGGATGTGCCATCGATCCATGTTTGTAAGTGTTTTGCTTGATGATCACATTATTGACAACTCGATCGTTTGTGTTTCAGAAAAACGTGCAACAGTTGCAAGTGCCCGCGAGAGTCGCACGACGTCTTCCACGAAGAATGGGTCAACGTGAGGGAGCGTCTCGGAATCGGTCAAGACCCCGAGAAGTGGAACGCCAGAGACAAACTACTGAGCCAAGGGCTTGCCTGGGCGCCACCCGGACTTCCTCCATTTAAGGTGAGGTGATTAATATATTTGTGCTGAGGTTGAGACTCGTCTCAGTTCAGCTGTAGAGACATGAACTCCATCCGCACATTGAACCAGTTCTCTTCTGATTGAGAAATTCATTTCGAGGAGTTTCTGGCCCGTACTGAGGTCAAACGAAAAAGAGCCAAATAACTCGTTTTTCCACGGAAAGTTTTTCGACTAAAAACGAGTGTCACGCTCTTCACGGATTCTAGGCAGATTCATGTTGGACTAATTAGATTTGATTTGGTGCTGGAATTATTCCCGCCTCTGTGTAATCTGTCTTGGTTTCATTGCACACACCGAATCCATTTGCCGAACGGATTTCATTTGCATATCAACTGAAGTAATACAAATTCTCCTGTTTGGAAATGAACAAAATTCATCTGGGTTTTGAGGCAACTGAATAAATAATGTATAGAAAAAGTTGGCATTAAGCGACTGATCAGAGATTAACTCATTTAAGCTACAGATTTTAGACAGAACTTTATACGCAAAAACGCTGCAATGTCTTTCACAGGGGTTGGTTATTCCTCGGACCAGGAGCATGGAGACTCATTCCAATCGATTTAGCGTCCAAAATTCAGTGGAAAATGATACCCCACACGCTAGGTGCTAGAAATCTCAAAAACATACATTCGAAATAGTTAGATAGATACCCATTTGGACCAATAACCTATTCCAGTGAGCTCCAATCGTTCCGGGACCCGTCTCCTTGGATTCATCATTCTAACTTTAGTCGAAAATGATGCCCCACATGCCTAGATTGGCAAAAATCTTGAAAATCTATTTTTCAGAAAAAACATATTTTGAATTCATTCGAAAACATAGGTTGATAATTCAAGAAATAACAAACATGAGCCAGTTTTGTTTGTAGATTCGAAGGTATTACGGTGCTAGATACAATATGCCTAATTGATAGCCTTTTATTTGAATTTTATTTTCAATAAGAAAACTACGGAAATTAGAGTTAAAAGTTGTTCTTGAAGCGAACACAACGGTTTTGCAACAAGAATAACAAGCGCGAATCGCGGCAGTGTTTTTGTTTATAGTCAGCAACACGATAGTAAGTCGAAGTGATCAGGAAACAAAGTCGATACAAATTCCTCATTACAATACTATTTCTAAAAAAAAAAAATAATAAATAATGATACTTAGTACAATATTATCGTTATCAGTTGATGAGCCTTTGATGTGATTTTGATTCTCCCATTCTCAAGGAGCCCAATTCAACTCGACACATTCAGATCCCCCAAAAAGTTGGAACCCAATTTCGGAAACAAACTTTGTACCCATGAGTTCCTTCGAAGTGCGGTGATTGGCCGGAAAATCAGTTAGGCTGGCCGTCCACTGGACGCGAATTCGCGCGAAGAGGCGAAGTACGCGATTTCAAACGAAGAGTTTGCCTCTTAACAAACACTATTATTCGTATAGGACCCCGTCCACAGCAAGCGCCATGATCGATTTATCGATTTCCATCGCCAGGTTCGCCAGTTCGCGCGTTTGGAATCAAACATGTTTGATTCTCTTCGCCTCTTCGCGCGAATTCGCGTCCAGTGGACGGCCAGCCTTAAGCGTGTGTTGGAGCGATTCGAAACCACCTGCCGTTTCATTTTGGTATGAAAAGATGTCCCCTGTTCACTTTGCGGGACTTGAAAGCTCGAGACTTGAGGCAATGAAATGATTTATTAATAACTCATGAGCGCGAACCGTCTTGAAGATTGAATAGCCGCCAGGACGATCTCAGCGCTGGCTGTGATCGAATCGAGGAGTCAGGACGGAGTTTCATCGACCGCCGCGAGAAAACGCTGCGAGACAATTTATGCCCTTCCTTGTTTTCACTCTCCTACCTTCTAGCTTCCACTCACTGCTCACCCAAAAAATTAATTTCCAAACGTCGTGCCAAAATTATTGTGAGGGCTGTTATTATATTTCTCCCGCCTTCATTTGAATCGGAGCTCAGTCCTTTCTCACACTGATGTTGAGGACAACAGCGCCACAACAAACGCCAAAACACTAAGAACAATTTCAACTGCAATGCCTCAAAAAAAAAAAAAAAAAAAAAAAAAAAAAAAAAAAAAAAAAAAAAAAAAAAAAAAAAAAAATGAAGCAATTTGGCTGCAACACAATCTAACGTTATCCAGGACTCAAATTTAATTTTCGAGACATCTGGTCTTTTGCAGCGGCTCGCGTGAAGTGGAATTCGGAATTCGCTTGTTGCTATTCGCCCCCAAGAGCTATTACAGCTCTGTTATCAGCGTTGTCGTTTGCCCCCGGTATCATGTCACGTGTATCGTATCTGCCTTGCCAAGCACAGCTAGTATTCATCCTGAATTTGGGTGTTGTAGCAACTAAGTGGGTTGTAGGAGGCGAAAAAAGGGTAGAGTTTTATATATCCGAGGTATTTAAAATTCGTGTTTCTAAAGGAACTGAAAAGTGGGGAACGAAGGTGGACGTGCTGTGAGTGAAGTTAATTCATGTTCAAATACTACCTAACGTCGATGAATGGCGACGTGGTAGTGAGAAGTGAGGTTCACGTCCACCAACCTTAAATTGACAGACAAAAAATTGTACCCAGGAAGTCGGTCAAAAGGAAGGCTTTAAAAGATGTATCGACACGTCCTAGTTCAGTAAGAGTATTAATTTTTCCTAATAGTAAGCCTTTGTGAGCGTCACCTGTACGTACATCATGACTGACAGTTTCAAGTTTGTGAAAGTGGGAATGGAAATTTGTTAGGTAGGTGCTTATGTACTATATTTTCCGAATGCAAAAGACAACGTGGGGGCAAACAGCTCTTCCGGTTCTGCGTGCAAATGGAATCCTTTTCACCCCTCAGACGTATACCGTATTTTCACAGCCTTCACTCATTGGTTGGTTATTCCTTGAATAATCTAAGTAGTAGTAAGTATTAAGTAGTAGTTGTCTAAGTGTCTAGATCAAAAAAGTCACATGTCCATCCACGCCGACTTTGGTAGGTAGTAGAAAATTTTCTAGAAATCTGAAATTTGGTTCAGGGGTTACCAGCTCCAGTTGGTCCTCGAATCCTTTCAGCCCCATCGAACTAAATTTGGACGGGGTAGGGGTCAAAATGTGTATTTCGAAAAATGGATTTTCAAGATTTTTGGCGATTTAGGTTTGTAGGGTATCATTTTCCACTAAATTTTGGACCCTAAATCGATTGGAATGGGTCTGGTACCCGCCTCACCCACTGTTTTCCCCATTTTCCCCATGTTCAACATTTTCGACGACTTAAGCATTTTCCACGAATGGTAGGTAATATTGGAAAGCTGAGATTCTAGGCAAATCCTTCGCTAATATAATACTCAAAAGTACATATTTTCCGAAATTTGAGGGGTCTTGACTTACTTTCAGGGCAGAATTTAAACCCTGTAAATGAAGAGGTTTTCACAAATACGCTGCTTCCATTTTTTGAAAGAGACTTTTTGAAAAAAAATCTGCAAATTCTTACACACGGGTTGGTTATTCCTCGAATGGGGGAAACAGTGGGTGTGGCGGGTCTCAGACCCATTCCAATCGATTCAGGGTCCAAAATTTAGTGGAATATGATACCCCACACGCCTAGGCACCAGAAATCCTGACACATACAAAATGGATGGATACATACCCATTTTGACCCATAACTTCTTCCGGTGGGTGCCAATCGTTCTGGGACACACATCATTGAATTCAGCGTCCAAAATTTAGTGGAAAATGATACCCCACACGCCTAGGTAGCTGAAATCCCGAAAACACATAATCAAATTGGGTAATAAATACCCAATTTGACCCATAACTTCTTCCAGTGGGTGCCAATTGTTCTGGGACCCATTTTATTGGATTCAGCGTCCAAAATTTAGTGGAAAATGACACCCCACTCGCCTAAATCTCCCAAAATCTCGAAAATCCATTTTTCAAAAAACACATTTTGACCCCTACCCCCTCCAAATTTGGTCCGAGCGGGCTGAAAAGTTTCGAGGACCCATCTCGGCTGGGAACAGACCCCTGACCCAAATTTCAGATTTTTAGAACATTTTCTACTACCAAAAACGGCGTGGACAATGGACGGCGGACGGCGTACGGCGGACGGACATTCACCTTTTGGTTGGTTATTCCTTGAATAATCAACCTATGTTTTCATGCAAATGGTCAACCTCTCCGATTCGGCTCAAAATTTTTTTCTGGAATTTTTTTCCACGCCGTTTTTGGTAGTAGAAAATTTTCTAAAAATCTGAAATTTGGGTCAGGGGTGTGTTCCCGGCCTAGGACGGTCCTCCAAGCTTTTCAGCCAGATCGGACCAAATTTGGGCGGGGTAGGGGTCAAAATGTGTTTTTTGAAAAATGGATTTTCGAGATTTTGGGCGATCTAGGCGAGTGTGGTATCATTTTCCATTAAATTTTGGACGCTGAATCCAATGAAATGGGTCCCAGAACGATCGGCACCCACAGGAAGAAGTTATGGATCAAATTGGGTATATATTACCCATTTTGAATATGTGTTTTTGAGATTTCTGGAACCTAGGCGTGTGGGGTATCATTTTCCACTAAATCTTGGACGCTAATTCCAATGAAGTGGGTCCCGGAACGATTGGCACCCACTGGAAGAAGTTATGGGTCAAATTGGGTATATATTACCCATTTTGAATATGCGTTTTCGAGATTTCCGGTACCTAGGCGTGTGGGGTATCATTTTCCACTAAATTTTGGATCCTGAATCGATTGGAATGGGTCTGGGACCCGCCGCACCCACTTTTTTCCCCATTTCCCCCATGTTGAAGAAATGAGTCTTCATGCGCCTGGTTTTTGATCAGGACATCATGAAACGTCCAGAAAAAAGTTTGAGCCGAATCGGAGAGGTTGGCCGTTATCATGAAAACATAGGTTGATTATTCAAGGAATAACCAACCAAAAGACTTAATAAGAGGCACTTTTTGCCGTATCTAAATTATTTGAATCAACAGCCTGTGTAACATGATTGAGGGTTTCAGCGAACCTTTTGAATCTATTAGGTCGCCAATCGAGTATAACTTTGCTGTATGTTACGATCACGCACTATAAAATTATACGCAGTGTTTCTCGCAGAAAACACATAATAAGGTCTCACTTGTATTTTTCACAGATTGACCAATATTTCAAGTGCCTCCCACAAGACAAAGTACCCAGGTTGGGTACATCAGGAGAAAAATACCGGGAGAAGCAATTGATGATACAACTGCCGAAGCAGGACCTGGCACTCGCCTATTGTAGGCACGTTGAGGCTCAACATCATTCAAATTTTGAAGACTTCATCACGGCCAGGAACGAAATCGCTTTGGACATCGCCTACGCCAAAGAATGTACAGTCCAAACGGTAAAACGATTTCATTTTAAATTTGTTTCTTTTTAATTTTTTTAATGTTGGATTGTTTCATTTGTCATCGTTTGGGTTAACATGCAATTTATTCATCATTCCATCCGTAAATACACATAAAGAGTAAAATTTTTCCCTTAAATGTTCTCTTTCCACTTGACCCTTAATTTGCGGGGGATTTTTTCATTCTATTTCGGACGTTGAATGAAGGTGTGTGCCCGAAAGCTGTATTTACGTGTTGCTTCAATCAAGTGAGTGAATTATCCGTGTGTCGAACATCGATCCACTGAAGAACGGGATTATGCTAATAATTTCCATTAAGGTTAACTGCTAATTGCTATGTAAAATTTAGTAATTCTAATAGGTACTTTGTTTTTTGATAGTATGTCAGTTTATGTTTCTTGATGAATTTTGGCCTGAAGGGGAGAACAAATTGAAATATTTTGGTTCATGCCAGTATTATTGTGGTTCATTTACGTAGGTGTTCTATTCCGGCGTCTTCAGTCTTCTATAAAAAGCCAATCTTCGTTGATATATCCTGATTTTCAAGAGCTTGATACCTTTATTTGATTTCCAATTTCAGCAACTAAGTGCGACGATAAATTGCAGCGCAATCACAATTTTTTTAAATATTTGTCATCTTAATCGCCTTTGGTGGAATATGGGTACTAGCGCATATATAAAACCGCAGGTTTTTATAAAGCATGTTTTTTTAATCAATACTTGAGAAATCATTTAACCGGATTTGTGGCGGATTCAAGTACGAAAATTGCTCAATTTACAAAGTTAGTGCAAAAATCAAATGGAATAGGCAATTAAAGAGATATCTAATATTATGTACTTGTGAATATATATCTTAGAATTGATTTGTTGTAGTAGCTTTTAAAATCGACCCCACTTAAGAGCGTTTGGGATCTTACGTTTGCATACAATCATAATCGACTTACCACAACAATTTTTGCACGTTACAGGACTGTCCGGAGTGCGGCAGGGCAGTAAATCCCGGGGAAGTTGGAGTTTTGGCGCCCAAGTTTGGCGACAAAACCTTGTGGCACCCGTCTTGTTTCATTTGCGCTGCCTGTAAACAATTTTTGGTCGACCTCACCTACTGCGTTCATGACGACTTTCTTTACTGCGAACGTCATTACGCGGAACAGTTGAAGCCAAGATGTGCTGCCTGCGATGAGGTAAGACAATAAGTGTAATTGTTCATGTGCGATTTGAAATGGGACCGAATTTCGCCCCAAAATCACGTGTGAGTTGGGGTCGTCCTACTCGCGTTAGGTCCACTTTATCATTAAACATTATATATTATTCTTCCTAATGAGGTCGTTCTTTGCGTAAAATATGAAATTGCGAGGTTTCATTTCTTACTGGTGGTGAATCTTCCGACTGTTATGTCGCCATATATTAATCCAATCTCTGTCATCATACCCCAGTATATTTTCGTTGGTTCGCCCGTTAATAGATGAAGACAAGGTTCCAATTAACTATGGGCCTATAGCCGTAGGGCAACCAGTGGGAGATGCCAACTGTTCAGGAACGGGGCTACTCGCTTTCAAATAGTTATTTCAGTGTTATCGGTGGTCGGGTTCACCAGAAGTTCTCTAGAAGTAGCTAGACATCAGGTATTAGGAACGTGTTTTAGATCTGTGGCTGACAGCTGGCGTTATTTCAGTATAGTTCGTTTTGTTTCGAAATCCATTCGGTTGATTTTCTCTAATTTCTCGACAAATCTATATTGATTGATTGGGATAAATTGCGAGCCATACCGTCCCAGACCGCATTGACCTTTCGTTTGGGTCCCTGTTTGGATCGGTTGTGAGGGGTAGGAGGGACACACGCACACAGGCGACGAACGACTGCACCGACGAGCGTCACACGAAGACAAGGCGGTTACACCTACCTACGGACTTCCAGCGTCCTTCTTATCCACCAGGGCCTCCCTCCTCGGGCGATTCAGTGAGTAGTTTGTGCTTCTTACTGCCTGCGATCGGGTGTTGGGGGTCCCAGGACGTTGAAAACGAAAAAAAAAACCCCGCGTGAGTGCCTCAGCGAGTACGTACTAACCCGTCGAAAAATCCGTCTCACTCGTTGCGACATGGCGATCCGCTGATCAGTGGCCTCGTATCGAGTTGAGTCACCTCCGTCTGGTCGGTGAGTCATTTTGTCTGTTACACCTGTGGACCCGACCAGCTGGCCTTTCATGCAGTGCAGCCAACAGCACTGATTATTCAATTTACATACCAGTCTGGGAATCCTGCTGTCCAATGCCCATCATCTACACAACGTGTAACACTGTGCATATCTGGAATCCTGAGACGAAAATTAATTATCATTAATCGCATTCATCATTCTTCAGTTCAATCAATTTATTACGATTTTGCCCATCCCTCTTTTACCATGCGATTCTTCTCGAAAATAAATGCCATTTTATTTGATAAAATCACCTAAATTCAAACACTTCGTACCTGCCGAGTTAAAAATCCTCTCAATCCATATAGAACTGTTCCACTTCAAATACCTGTTCACTTCGACGCTCATTAGGATTCGATTGAGGCAGTAATTATAATTTAAATAGTGGAGTAGGCATCTAACATAACGAAGGTAAATCACTAAATCTTATCTTTCAACAAGACATGTTCTGAGGCGAAGCCGGTTCATGCAAAACAAGTATGACAAACACCTATTGTGACATCCAAACTGTATGTTTCTGAGTCATTTCATTTTCTTCAAGGAAAAAGCAACTGAAAAGTTTTACAATGAAAATGTTTACTGGCTCTCTATAGCATGAGTCAACAACCGTGATACCGGTGAGTTAACTATGTAAAAATAACCCTTGTGAAATCAAAAGTCCGTGAACCTATTTTCAAAAATGAAATGTTTCGTAATCTGCGAAGGTGTCCTCATCCTTAAATCTTTACATTTTAAGCTTAAAAAAAAATTGTAATATTGGATTTCCTTTCGTAATTTAGTAATGAAAAGCTGTTCAAGCCCTACCGGGGTTGATTCTCAGTCTCACTGCGATGATGCAAGACTCGCGTTTGATAATATTACGAGGAATTCTTCCAAAAAATAAAAATCATCATCAACGGATAAACAAATAATTTTCTTGAAAGTGAACAAAATATTGGCGGCATTCAGGGAATCCACAAGTGGTAATAACCTAAAGGCCATCTAAATGTGCAAATAAAGAGATAAAAACGTTACGTATTTATTATTATTAAAAATAGAAATAAATATTAAAGATAAATAATTAAGACGCTGTGAATAATTTTATTTCAAATGAATTCACACTGTGAGAAACTGTAATGACGGATAGAAAAGTAGGCGGTGAAGCCAACTAAGGAAGCTAGGAAATTTGAGTTTCATTTTGATAACTTTACTACGTTTTGGGGGAGAGGGAACAGTTTCTTGAGGAATATTTATACTATTTGTACAAAAATGCACGATGAAAGGGGAAATGCTGAGTAGTCAGTGCAAGGAAAAGAAGTTGAACTCACACTCTAAAGACAGGATTTGTTGTTTCTAGCCTCGTTACAAATTTGAAATCTAAAAATATAACTCAATTATGTCATAAAACTGACTAAGTAAGGAGCTGACAATCTTAAAGCAAATATTGATAACACTGTTAACAAAGGTCCTAGGTTCCTATCGTTTCTTCATCTTGGTTCAGAAAGAACATAAAAATAGCACGTAACACCTGACACAGATACCTACCACTAATGGATGGTTCTAAAAATGATCATTAAAATTTGTTTAAAAGACGGAAGTTACACTAGTTCAATTGTATTCAATACAATCGCTCAAAGAGCAAATTCTATTACTGTCATTGTGTCACACTTGATTGGGATAATTTTGGACAAAGACCGTGTGAAGATACTGTATAAGTTATCGGACGATTTTCATAATGCATCTTCCCTCGTCAACAAGATGGGTGAATGTAACTTGTACTCTTGCCCATATTTGAGAGGTTGTTAGTGAACGATTTAGATGCAAAACAGGTCGTTATGACGGTTATAAAATATAAATTGACTACCTGTGCTACCTACTCGTTCCTCCCGTTTTGTCGCCTTCCTCTCTTCGGGTCTACCTAATTGGATCGATTTATTAAAGCAAAGGTGGTAATCAATTCGCCCATTGGGATAGTGATTTGCTTATCGTTAGTCCCAGGTGAGATTATCACAATTTTCGGTTCATAGAAATCGGTTTGGGGCTCATCTGTTTACTCAGGTGCTCTTTGTATTAAACTATAGTCTCATCTCTCAGCATTCTTTCTGCGAGTTCTCTTCCATCTTGAGTGACGATATTTTAGAGATTATAGGATGGTGTTTACAGGTCTTACAATGGTTCACTATTGCAGGGTAGGCATTACTCCTGGAGGAAATGGGATTTTCAAGGTTTTCTCCGGCTCGCATGGGCCCACGAAATCCTCGATCCTGTTTTTCGACACATTTGTCTGAGCGTGGAGGTTGGTACGGCGGGAAGCAAACAGCATGGACATCCGTATTAATTTCAATTGAATAGTTTTTGATTGACTGCTAAAATGGGGTTGTACGGCAGCCGAAAAACGTGTGATATACTCTGAACTGGCCATTATTTTCATAGTCTCTGCGGGCAGCATCATAGGCAATTGCATTCTTGTGAAATGCCGCCAAAAGGAAGGGGGGGGGGGAGGCAAAAGCCAGGTTAGCCAACGTTTGTTGGCCACAGGTCTGCCAAGGGCGATGCCTCACCAACGAACGCCACTTACCAAACCAACTTCCTGCTGTGGTCGAAAATGGGTTTTCGCCAATCAAAAATGAAACATTGCTCGCTCTAGACGGAGACCTTATCGTAAAATACATCGGTTTTCGAATACTCTTTCATTAATACCCATTTGGTATTGAATCCCTTCGTATGTTCGGCCCAAGGAATTCCGTCGCATAGATTCGTATCTTCTTAACATAATAAAATAAATACTGGCTTTCTCAACTTCGTTACGGCTTTCGAAACAGGGAATAGTTCTTGTGTATGCACACCTTTTACGTAGTCAGGAGGGGTGGTCCAAACGAATTACCGACTACATATCGATAAGTCAGGGAAACTACGAGTTGAGAGAGTTCCAGCTCAACGTTTGGTGTACACCATCAATATCAACTTTTCTGACGGGAAGGAGACCTGATTTGATAAGGGCGCCGTGACGGGATTCCGTGTCTGGCTCGAGTCCACCATCAATAAGGATTCAAGGGAGAATTGACGGCCGCGGAGAAGGGAAAGAAAACGATGTGACACTAGGAAATAAGATGAATGCATAGAAGGCACTGTCGTTCAACGGAACAATTCTTCTTCTTTTCGATTATACCTTCCAGATATCCAAATCTGAGAGGGAATCAAATTTTGGGTTTTTCGTTAAGAGTAATGGAGGATGCTACTGCGCTGTATGAAAGTTTTGAAGCGAATGAATAGTGTTCACCACCCTTCGAGAATGCTCAAGTAGCTCGTTTAGTTTAATGATGGAGATATGAAAATCAATCATGACGCGGTGTAAAAGAGAGACAACCGCCTACTAAAACCCTTAACACACGAACCACGAACGTTTTCTATATTGAAACCTGGAAATGGCGGCTGGAAAAGAAACCGGAACAATCGGAGTCGGGTCAGCCAATCAGCAAAACAGCTGCACATCAGAGAAGATTCCTCAAAATTATTTTTCATAGCTTGTTAGTGACGTTGGGATACCCAATTCGATCCAATATTATGTAGATATTGATACCTAACAAATATTAGTTCAAATATCGAGAGAAAATATCCATACAACAAGTATCGGATCATTTAATACCAACCTAAACCCAAAAAATAAAGAAGAAGAAAAAAAAAAGAAAAAAAGAAGGCGGTTTTTTAGCTTGGAAGGGACCTTACATGTGCCCAAAAATTCTGTGAATCAAAATAAATGTACGAGACAAAATTTGAATGTTACGTAATGTACGTGCGCACACTGTCATTTTTGTGACAAATTTATTTTTAATTCCTCCAATTTTACATATTTCATAAAGAGAGGTAGTTCATTCATTTATTTTTCATTCATTTATTCAGTTATTTCATTTTATTCAACTTTTCTTTGTGTCAAACATTTTTTTTTTTTTTTTTAGATTTTTTGTGATCCAGGCGTGTGGGGTATTATTTTCCACTAAATTTTGGACGCTAAATCCAATTAGACGGGTCCTAGAATGATTGGCGACAGCGGAAAAGGTTATCGACGCTGAATCGATTTAAATTAGTGTCCATACGCCTGGTCCGAGGAATAACCAACCCCTGTGAAAGAATTTGCAGCGATTTTTCATTACTCAATCGAATTAACAAAATAACTATTAACATTTTTCATTTTAAAATGCCGATATTCATTACTTTTACCACGCTTATATTAATCGTTTCAATACTCGGTAATATCGGAAGGCTTGTATCGATACATACGTCAGAAATATCGAAAGAAAATACCGATATCAGTAAAATATCGAAAATATCGCAACGTCACTACCTCTTGGTAGTCGTCCTGCATTGGTTTTCCAGTTGGTATTCAACTTCAACACCTTACCACACCGTAACAAACAGAGTTTGCCAATAGGGTTCTCAAACTTTTGATTGGTTCTACCACTTATTAGGAAAGCCCTGTTCACACAAAACATGTTGCTTGAAAACATGTGTAAAGGTTCACAAGCACCCTCGCCAATATTTGCAATAGCAACTTGTATTCAGAAGTTTACATTGTCGAGCGCACTGCGCCTACGATTAGTCGTTCTGAAACATTTGAGAGAACATGGTTTCAAACAGTTGCTTTGCAAGAATCATACGATAGCTTTGATGCTAATTTCTCGCTTCTTAAGCTGACATATGACCAACGGATTTTCCGGAGTCAATGAGGTCGTTTTTGCGCGTAATCGGTTGACGAGGATCTGGTTCTGTAGGCGTTGTCCTTCTCACGTCATCTGCACACCCACGAGCTCTGCCACCTATGGACGGTGCTGGAACGTCCTGCGTCAGATCTTACTAATGTACTCGCCGGCAAGTGTTCTTTACGTACTTTCTGATGCGGAACGCACCTTCGAGAACTCAGTGGAGGTATCATAATGATCTCGGTCGTTATATTCCTATCAAGGAATGACAGAGCCATAGTGACAATACTGTTCGCCCCCAACAATTTCAT
>CM033999.1:1420479-1445489 GCA_019603395.1 Cyrtorhinus lividipennis | reverse complement strand
AATTTACCCTGCCGGAATGGACTGGCCCGCCACTATTCTACCGTCACCAAAGGTTCAAATGTGGATCAGAATATCGCAGGTCTTACAAGCTGTAAACAACCTGGTCGCAATAATAACTCCACTGATAACTGCGATCACCCCGTTACTACAAGCCATCTCTAGACCGTCGGTCATGTCTCAGTTGTTAAAAGCAATATGAATTGTTTCATTGAGCACTTGAAAATCATGTCATGGAAGCATTTGGTATATCAAACAAAAAGCACGAGCTGATGGATTTTCTAACTAGAGAGAATATTGACATCGCCCTCATCTCCGAAACAAAACTAGCGGATGGTAGCCGTTTGCACTCCCATTTATAGCATAGTTCGAGCGGATCACCCAACAGGAAATAGACGGAGTGGTTCTCTGCTCATCATTAAAAAACTTTGAATTTCAACGTTCTACCGCCCATCAGGGAACCTGAATACCAAGTGGCATCAGTGTCCCTACCCACGGATGCTGGAAACATAACGTATTCAGCTATCTACGCACCTCCGGATATGAACCCATCTACCTGGGACTGGGTTGCACTGTTACACGAGTTACACACAAATTATATCATCGGGGGAGATTTCAACGCGAGCACAATTTTGGGGATCGCGCGTACAAACTAAGCGAGGGCTAAATTTGCAGGATGCACTAACTAGGGTTCGCGCTACGGGTCGTAGTTGAAGAAAGCACACACATTCCAAACTCGGGTGCATCTCAGACGTGATTGATTTTTATGTTTCAAAAAATGTGCGTGTTTCGGAGTGGTCAAGTGATGGACGAGTTGTCCTCCGATCATTTGCTGTGATTATTTACATATATGCCTCAATCAACCCGCTACCGCCAGGCAAAATGTAAATATTATATTTAGCAAGTATATAGAGTATCTCCATGACGTAGATGTTGTTCTCGAAGGGGGATTTAGTCCATTATCACAAGTTGCAGGTTCTGACGTGATGGGGGGGAAATCCTGATTTGACTCTCTATTTGGAACAGTACCTACCTTCTCCGAGGTCACACAATTTCTTGACGTCGGAACGTTGGTTGCACGATTGGCGTGTGACAACCTGCGAATATTGGTACCTCTTGCCTGCAAGTCCTTATAATAATTACAGCCCTTATAATTAGCTGTATGCGGACCTCGGCAATTCGCGCACGTAGCCGTCGCGTGTGCGGGTTTGTTACAGTCCTTCGTATTATGATTTGAGCCACATTTGACACATTTGGGATTCTTAGAACAGTAATTCTTAGAATGCCCGAAGTCCTGGCAGTTTGAGCATTGGATGATTTCTTTCTTTGGTTTTGGGGGTTCAATTTTAACTTTAAAGCAACAAATATTGGCAATATCGAAAATTTTTTGGTTATATTCATTTGGTTCCAGGTCCAGAAAAAATAATGGCAATTTGCTCTTTGTGATTGGATGTAGCACGGGATATAATTGACGAGGGGTGAATCCGTGATCTTTTAATTCCTCAACAACTAAAGCCGTGTCAAATGACGGATGAATTCCGCGAATTACCACACGGAACGCTTTTTCGTGCTTCATCTGAAACGTATGATATTCCAATTTTAACGTTTTAAGCATATCGATGGTGCCTCTATAATCGTCACTTGTCGCCAATACGAGTTTAACATATGTGGCAGTGGAACTCATTACGAATTTGTCTTTACAAACATCTTTTAACTTGTTGAACAGGTTTGAGCTGTCACTTACATTATGTACGTAAACAGGTGGAGGCTTATCCTTGCGTGCATCCGTAGGTGTTTCATTTATTCCGGTGTCCATATCCTGCAACTCCTGGAACCGGTTCGATGTCGGTACATTTGGGACATCCATATACGCTTTACGCTTACGTGAAAGTTCTCCGTGTTCATTACCCAGTAGTTGAGGTAATGTAGGCTGGGAGAGGTGAATCCCAGGAGCGGGGTTCGTCGCTTGGCATTGACTCATTCGCGATAACGGGTTAGCGATAAAGATGTTTACTCATCGACCGCTCGATCGCAACTGATTGATCAGTAATGCAAAGAAAAGGGCAATGAAAAGACACATGAGTACTCACACAGGTGCCAAACAATATGCTTGTGATCAGTGTGATTACAGAGCTGCACGGGCAGACCAGCTGAAAAGACACATCAGTATTCACTCAGGCGCCAAACCATATACTTGTGATCAGTGTGATTACAGAGCTGCACGGGCAGACCACCTGAAAACCCATTTGAGTACTCATACAGGCGCCAAACAATATGCTTGTAATCAGTGTGATTACAAAGCTGCACAGGCAGGGGCAATGAAAAGACACATGAATACTCACACAGGCGCCAAACCATACGCTTGTGATCAGTGTGACTACAGAGCTGCCCAGGCAGATCACCTAAAAAGTCACTCATTTACTCACACAGGCGCCAAACCATATGCTTGTGATCAGTGTGATTACAGAGCTGCACTGGCTGGGGCGCTGAAAAAACACATGAGTACTCACACAGGCACCAAACCATATGCTTGTAATCAGTGTGATTACAGAGCTGCTCAGGCTGGAGCGCTGAAAAGACACATGAGTACTCACACAGGTGCCAAACCATATGCTTGTGATCAGTGTGATTACAGAGCTGCACGGGCAGACCAGCTGAAAAGACACATCAGTATTCACTCAGGCGCCAAACCATATACTTGTGATCAGTGTGATTACAGAGCTGCACAGGTAGGGGCAATGAAAAGACACATGAGTACTCATACAGGCGCCAAACAATATGCTTGTAATCAGTGTGATTACAGAGCTGCACGGGCAGACCAGCTGAAAAGACACATCAGTACTCACTCAGGCGCCAAACCATATACTTGTGATCAGTGTGATTACAGAGCTGCAGTGGGAGGGGCGCTAAAAAGACACATGAGTACTCACACAGGCTTCAAACTATAAAATGCTTGTGATCAGAGAATCAACAGAGCTTCGAGGAATGGCCTCTGAATAGCATGGGCTCATTTTGAGGACTTAGTTTAATTTAAGGACATTTCAATTAAATTCATCCTGACATTGTTTACTGTTTCTAAAATTTAGAATCTAAATTAAATTGTCATGTGTTCTGATACATGTGTCTCAAGGAATAAATCATTCTCAGGTGAATCCGACTTTTGCCTTTCACTCCCAGTTTTGGTCTAGATATCCTCTTGCTCTGCGACTGCATATGGCGTTAACTCACTGCTCGTTGGATTGCTATCTAGCCATGAAGAAGCGATGTACAGACGCCGATGATTTTCGAATTGATCGAAACGAATCGTTCAAACCGGTTAGGCCACGTTGGAGACTATGAAGTATGTCAATCAGGTAGAAATCAGCTTGATTTAATTTATTGCACAGATGTTGTTAATGTGTAATTGTTAATCAAACTGATACATGCATGAATACTGGTACTTAAACTTACGCCTCAAAAAGGTTTGAGATCACATTCAGGTTCTAGTTGGTCCTCAAAACATTTTACCCCGATCGGCCTCAAAATGGAGGAAGATAGGGTGAAATTCAAGAATTTCGGGAAACAAGCCACGTGAGATATAATTTTCCACATTGGACGCTGAATCGATTGAAATGAGTCCAGGACGCTTCACAATCTCTATTACCAATAATCCTGATGCATGGATCCGTCCGCCGTCCACGCCAACATTGGTAGTAGAAAACATTTCTACAAAATTTGTAGAATCTGAAATTCGGGTCAGGGGTCTGTTCCGGCTCTAGTTGGTCCTCAAAAATTTTCAGTCAGATCGGACCAAATTTGGGCGGGATAGGGATCAAAATGTGTGTTTCGAATAATGGATATTCGATATTTTTGGCAATCTAGGTGTGTGGTGTATTATTTTCCACTAAATTTAGTACGTTGAATTCATAACATGGGTCCCGGAACGATTGGCGCAACTTGGATGAGATTATGGGTCAAAATTGGTATATATTACCCATTTTGAATATGTGTTTTCGGGATTTCTGGTACCTAGGTGTGTGGGGCTCTCATTTTCCAATAAATTTTGGACACTGAATCCAATGAAATGGGTCCCGATACGATTGGCGTCCTCTAGATGAGATTATGGCTCAAAACGGATATCTATCTACCCATTTCGAGTATGTTTTTGAGACTTCTGGTACCCAGGCGTGTGGGGTATCATTTTCCACTAAATTCTGAACCCTGAATCAATCGGAATGGGTCCGGGACCCGCCACACCCACTGTTTCCCCCATTTCCCTCATGTTTTAGAAATGAGTCTTCATGGTCCAAGGAATAACCAACCCGTGTGTAAAAATTTGCAGCGTTTTTTTTTATCTTGACCCCTTGAAACGTCCAGAAAAAAAATTTGGGCCGAATCGGAGAGAATGTTCTGTTGCATTCAAGGAAGAACCAACCAAAAAACGCATTTAACGAGGTTTATTGAACAAAATTAACGAAGTAACGCTACGATTTTTCGCTTTTAGTTCGTTATTCCTTGAATATTCAGCCTATGTTTAAATGTAAAAGGTCAAGCTATTCTTTACGCAGTCCGCCGTCCAAGCCGATTTTGATGGTGGAAAATTTTCTAAAATTCTGACATTTTGGCCAGGCCCATTACCGGCTCTAGTTGGTCCTCGAAACTTTTCAGCCCGATCGGACCTATACCTATTTCAGATTACGAGTTGTCTGAGAGGTATTCAGGCTCTTGAAGGACCCAAAATACGGACGCGAAATATCACTGTCGGATCCCGGTAGGACTATGGGACCTGAGATGATATCTTCGTCTAGGGAACAGGAACGGTAGGATTTGAAGCTCGTAATCCGCCATTCGGACGAGGCACGTTTGGTCTCTTGGATTTCGAACTGAGACACCCGAACACGAAAGTGGATATTCGGGTTCTGCGGCGGGATATTGTTATTTCTGAAGACTCTAATAACCAACATGTGAGGGCGAAGGGCCAAGAGTGGACATATTGATACGTTTCAATCCATCCCCTGCGAGACAATATGCTGCCGCTCTGCACCCACAAATACGACTTCCATCAATCGAGTTGGTCCAATTTTAGGTCCGTTCCCACGATTCTCTTGTAAGTCATTATATTTACGCCTACCGGTCAATTTTCGGGATCTCTGTTAGTCCTGTTTCCTCACAAATAATTTACTTACTTATATGTACAATGGGTGGGCAAAAAGTAAGCTTAATGTTTTTTTTAATGCCCATAAATGGGGAAAATCCCTGTGCTGCCTTTACCTGCGCTCACATATATGAAGAACAAGTAGTGACGTTTTTAAACCGGCAGTTAATTTTATTTACGTTTAGTTATGTATTACAATGGATTCACACATCCAAGCTTCGTCCGCCTGCTTGTTTTTTAACTGCTCAAGGCAAAAGAGTGACCCAAATTCGTGAAGGATTGTCAAATGTGTACCGGAGATACCAATGTCGTAATAATGTCGAACCAAATAGTGTGTCCTTGGCTTACGGTCTTCTTGGGAGGCTGCAACAATGGGCGCCCATCGACTGTGACGTAAAGAGAACCTGTTGACGAGGATGGTCGGATTGTGGATGGGGATGCCCGGGCTAAGATGGAATCATGTGCCAACATTTAAAAAAAAATGAATTAGGGTACTCCAAATGGAGTGCCAGATGGGTCCCTAGGTTGCTGACTGATCATAACCAACAGCAGAGAATTCGGGCTGGCCAAACATTGAGGGAACTAATAGGGGTGGATGAAAACTGGTGACGAATCATAGGTCCACCACTACACCCCCGAAATTAAGACCTGAAGCATGGTATGGCAACCAAAGGGAGGCCAAAGCGCACTCGGTTGGTAAGATCATGGTTACCGTGTTTTGGGACCTGAAGGGTGTTTTGCTGATTCAGTATCAGCCTCATGGCTCCACCATATTGCGAATTTCTGACGAAATTGAGGGCAGCCATAAAGAACTAGGGATGTTGTCGAAAACGCTAAGCCTCGTTTAGTGACAAACCCGTTGAACTCCTTCAACATTTTCTCCCATCCATCGTATTCTCCTGACCTAGCTCATTCAGATGTTTTTTCTCTTTCCACTTCCTCAAAAAGCGTTTGGGTGGCAAACGCTTCACAAAAGATGAAGATTTGAAGACCGAGATTCAACATTTTTTGGCTGAGGGGGGCGCGAAGCAGTATAAGGACGGTTTGATGAAATTCCTGAAATCTGAATGACGATTATGTCAAGAAATATTTTGGAACTGCTGAATTAAAAAATGCCAGAATTTTTTCCATCTCCAGTAGTTTTTATTTATTTATTTTATTTTTTTAAATTATTTGAAACTTACTATTTGCACACCCTTTGTAAATTGTTCAATATTAAACCACCTATCCTCCGATACCCACGATTAAAACGGGTTATCACCAGGAATCCCACCCTCATCGGATTGAGGACAATCAAGGAACTATTTCAGTTTATCTTAATTTATTCCCTCAAACGGAAAGAAAATGCCCTTAGACAGGCCTTGCACATTTGCAGAAGCTGAAGGTATCAGTTGTTACGTCGCCCTCTCAAGTAGTTCAGCGTGTCGGACACAGTTTAACCGTCAACAAGGAGTACGCCCTTAGTTTTAGTAGGTTTATAGTAATGTTTCCAATTTTTTAGTAACCTTTCTGTTTGTTGATCATTATTTGAACGGAATTTTGTTTAACCCTTATGATGGAGTCCACAAGACAACATCACCCCGTACTCCACCCTTAATTTTCATATGCTAAATTGGGTCCGCGTAAATTGATTGCCTTCCTCCCTTCATTCTCTACACGCAGCCCCTCATCATCGATCTTGGTTTTGCTGCGGGTTGACTCATTAATGAGTCGATTCGTGTTATGAGATAATGAAGTGTATACTCTGACAAGCGGATAATTAATTTCCATCAGCTTCAAGAGAACATGTTTTGGAGAGGAATTGCATATTATCTTCTCATCTGCCTTATTCTCGTGATGGGCTCGGTACAGTTGAAATGTTGAGTCAAATCGTCTTGTTTGTTGTAATTTTCAACACTGAATTAAATAAATGTTGAATAAAACTTCCCATCATACAAATAGGAGGTTATGAAAAGAACACAGTGTTGGTATTTAGTAGGTCAGGATGCCTGCAGAACCATTATCAATCTCTGAGACTCACTTTTAGGAAACCAAACTAATGATTCGATTGCACGATCCAGGGAACAACAATCCGGTTTACGTAATATTAGATATTTCGTCCATCTCTTCTTTGAAAACTTTGCAACACAATCCACGCAGACGATAGATCATAATAAAATGGTGCTATTACCTAATGGATTGTAGGTCACGTATCAGATGTCCTATTGTTTGTCTGTAAGAAATTTTCGTTATAAATTCAAACAGGTATGAATAATTTTAATGAGAGACGGCATGTCCGATCTTATAGACCCGAAAAGAAACGACTCGACGGCTCAGTCTTAATTCTTCCCGATAGCACTCGTTCGCTTTATGAATAAAACATGAGCCTAGTTTTAGAAGCCTTCCCAGCACGTAGTCGATTATGTTTATGAGGCAGACCATCTATGTATATATACTTGAAAGATGACCGGTGGGTTGCAATGCAAAACTTTTTTTAAAAAATGAGTTTAATTTTTTGTTGTTGTAGAATAATAGTTTGTTGCCCGAGGTTTTGATGATTATTGATTTCGATTGGACGGCATCTTTTTACTTTTACAGGCTCCCCTATCTTCTCATGGGAATACACATTCGTCTGGAATTTCTTTCGATTATTCTATGTTGATCACTGTCTCCCCCATTTTCTCCATGTTTTATGATTTACCTCCAACGATTTTCGCCTTTTTGCTCTTTTTGTGACACTTGAGTTCTTCATTCTAATAGCAAACGAAGAGCTCATTGTGCTCTCGACACGTTCGTTAGCATGTGGGATGAACATTTAGATGGACCCGTACACGGACTTCCTGGATGAATCCGTTTATTGGGCGCCTGAGTACGTTGCTTCTTTTAAATAGTTCGCAGCTTTTTTGAACGTTGACGTACGTCCATGTAATATGTACTCATTGTTCCTCCATCAAGTTTATAATTTCCTCTTCTACGTTCAACATTGTTTCGCTCGAGTAGTCGGTACTGAAACTAATTTAAATTTTACGATTCCACCGCCTCTCGAGTTCATCTCAAAGAAAGAAGAGCACTTGGTTCACACGCATTGTTCTACGCTTTCTGCCTTCCAGTTCTTCAAGTTCAAAAGAAGTCGAGTAGGAAGAGCGATTGCTCTGACAGAGGAATAAACAAGCCAGTGGGAATGTAAATTCGTCGAAAATTTAAATGAGCTCTAAACTTTCTCATAAATGATAATGTAACTCCTTCTTGGGCTCTAAATTAATTCACGCGGCTGAAATACAGTCTTGCCTTTCAAATACTCACTCAGCCTGGTAACCGATTTGCCCCCAAAAAATTGTCTGGGAGTTTCAAGGTGTATTGATGAAAATCAGCTTTTTCAAAAAATGGATTTTCGATATTTTCGGCGATCTAGGCGTGTGGGGTATCATTTTCCACTTAGTTGTGGACGCTGAATCCAATTAGACGGATCCGAGAAAGATTGGCGCCAACGGGAAGAGGTTGTGGGTCATAATGGGTAGGTATGTATCTACCTGTTCCGAATGTGAGTTTTCCAGATTCTTTGGGTTGCCTTGAATACATTGTCAATTCGGTTTGGGAAACTCTCTCTTATTAGTTGTTGAAGTTTCTTAGATTGGAATATTCTCGAATAGGTAGGGAAAATTCTCATTTTGACTTCTGAAAGCTATATCTAAATGGCCATTTGTCTTTGCTCACATGTCAGGACACTGCTTGTGAATCTAGACTGTGTGAAATTACTTGAATGAATAAGCTAAAGGCCGCGCATTGAAGAATGTGCTAAATTATCTGAATTAATTTGAATGAAAACGGGTTGAAATTACAATGAACATCCTATATCGCTAATTTCGATCGAAAAATAATGTCATCACCCTTTAACGCGGCATCAACAATTTGATTTTGTCAAGATTTTAGCATACCGGTACAAAACTATTTTGATTTACCTTCATCATTCCTTCTGTCAAGAATCATAATAAGGCGTGAAAGCGCGCAGACAGCTTTGTTCAGCACACGGCCACAGCATAGAACGAGAATAAGAAAAGGACAAATCAATATTGGCTAATTATCAGCTGATTTACCAAGTAATAATATTTCGCGTAGTGATTGCTCAAAAGTCTTGACGAGTTCTCAAACGATATTCCGGTGTTTCTCCCATAGTTCGTTTCATTCAAACATCGTCGATAGTTTGTAGTCCGCTGAATTTCACATGCCCAGGACGAAGCAGGAAGATTGTGGGTTGCTACTGCGTTGCTAGATGACGTAGATTCTCGCACCGCTTGTCTTTCCATCTACTTTGATTAAATATACTCTAGAGAAGGGTCAGAATGCGAGGAATCTCAGGGTTACATTTTTTTTTTTGCATTATTTGCGCCGTAATTATGTATTTATTGAATTCTGGGAACTAAGAGTCCATTTTCCCGCATCTACAACGCCAGAAGCGTGGCCGAAAGTGAAAACTCAGATCAGGTTGACTGGAGGTTTTTTGAACCAGGATTCACATTGAATGTGTTAAAGGTATTTATTGACATCGCGAGGATATAATAGTCCTCCCTTGCTTTGATCGGAAACTCTAATGGAGAGTAGGGTAATGTATTAACCAGTTGTAGAGGAAAGTGGAATCTTATTTGACGAAGTTTTCCCCTCTGGATTCTAACAACCAACTGGCAGCTCGATGATGGAGGTAAATAGGTCGGTATTAATAAGTTTGTGTATTTTGCTTGTCAACCCCTCCATTCAATAGTCGAAAAGAAAAAAAATGACTGCTCCCCGAACAGATGGCGCGTGTCAGGGCCCCCAGTTGCCGTTCGCTTTATGGGGTCACCCATTCGTGTCCTTACGAACTAGACAAATTCCCCTAGGACGACGACTAGGACAAGGGGACTGGATGGGGGAGGCCGCCAGGTCTGATAGTCTGTTCGGAGTCTAGGCGCAGGTCGCTTCATACCGTGAAAGTGGAGACGAGCGTTCCTACCTGTTTTCGAAGTCCAAAGGTAACATATGTGCCACGATTCAATGACAAGCAGTCAACCACAACCCTTCGGCCGAAAATTTGCTGAGAATCACTTTCTACACGTGAGTACAACAACAACACAATCAGAACACGACACTCCAAGCCCAAGCAGTTACCAGAAACTTGCCGGCCCCATTTCACAGCTGCTGAGTTGTTTTCAATCCTTTCAGCGATCTAACGGTACATTTTTCTAGGCATCACGAGCATTTCACGAATGAACTCAAATGAGAGTAGTCATCCAAAAATGTCTGATTAAGTCAAATGTGTGGCTTTTTAAACTGCTTAAGCAATGTTTGTCTGATACTGCTAACAATGAATATATAAACCTGATCTACTTAACTTAGCTTTCACACTTTTGGTTATGTGTACATTTCAGTACGACAAACCGCACTGGCATTTGCTGAGCTTATGCACTTGATCCCAAATTCTAGGTTGTAAGGTTTTGTTCTTTCTAAACGCCTGAGGAGGTCGTCCATATTGTAGTAGGTAGTTGTGCCGCCAAGGAATCAACCTATATTATCATGCCCAAGGTCATGGGAGGTCAACCATATCCAACTGGCCCCAAATATTTTTTCTGGACTTTTCATGATGTCTAGTACAAAACGCTGCCAATTTTATCACACGGGTTGGTTATTCCACGGACCAGGCACATGGAGACTCATTTCTTCAACATGGGGAAAACAGTAGGTGTGGTGGGTCCTCGACACATTCCAATCGATTCAGCGTCCATAATTTAGCGGAAAATGATAGCCCACACGCCTAAGTACCAGAAATCTTGAAAACACATGTACAAAATGGGTAGATTGATACCCATTTTGACCCATAACTTCTTCCGGTGGGTGCCAATCGTTCTGAGATTGGATTCAGCGTCCAAAATTTAGTGGAAAATGATATCCCACACGCCTAGGTAGCAGAAATCTGGAAAAAAACTTTCAAAATGGGTAAATAGGCACCCATTTGGACCCATAGCCTCATCCAGAGGGCACCAATTGTTCCGAGACCCGTTTCATTGGATTCAGCGTCCAAAAGTTAATGGAAAATCATAACCCACACGCCTAGGTACCAGAAATCTCGAAAACACATATCCAAAGTAAGTAATAGATACCCAATTTGACCCATAACCTCCTCCAGTGGGTGCCAATCGTTCTGGGACCCTTTTCATTGGATTCAGCGTACAAAATTTAGTCAATAATGATACACCATACGCCTAAATTGCAAAAATCTCAAAAATCCATTTCTTAAAATTCACATTTTGACCCCTACCCCACCCAAATTTGGTGTGATCGTGTTGAAGAGTTTTGAGGACCAACTAGAGCCATGAACGGACCCCTGACCAAAATTTCAGAATTTTAGAATAACTCCTACTACCAAAGTCGGCGTGGACGGAGGACGGACATCTGCTAATTTTGAGGTCGACTTTCTGCATGAAAACGTAGGTTGATTATTCATGGAATAGCCAATTAAAACCTCCTCTCTGACATTGTTGAAGCTGTGGACTAAATAAGAGGAAGACCCCATACTAGTTCCCAGTTCCTGAAGTAGCTCCTTGTTATTTCAGCACGGGGACGAGTCGTATTCTCTGGTTGGAGGCCTTTCGAATATTTGGGGACGAATTGTGACATACGACTAATGGAAGCCTTTGTGGAGGGTGATTAACGCTGACGAGACGGGCTATGCCCCAAAATGAGTTGAGTGCGGAAATCATGTGGACCGCCTTGCAATCGTTCCCCAACTCCAGACTCTATTTTCCTCTCAAAGGAGCTCATAACGAGCAGAATAATAACGTTAATATGAGGATCCCAGAAATCGGGGACAATACTAATATTAGCCAAAGTACTTTGTACTGCCACTCATTCGTTTGTCGGTGTTCCTATGCATCTCCTTGTCGGACCTCGCGGATGTTCGATCATCCCTTGCCATTTCGCTAGAGTGGAGCCCAAAAGGGAAGCCATTTCAAACGTCAGAGCGCCTCATAGCGCATCAGAGCCTTTCGTCTCACGATGAGCGCCTTCCGCTATCGAATCTCTGGCTGTTTGAGCTGTTCCCATCCTCGACCTCAGTCCGTTGGCTTCCTACGTGAAATGGCTCTTGAACGGTAGGGTATATTCCGGGTGAGCCAAACGACTAGCTACTCAAACTGTTCTAGTCTGTCCACAAACGGTGTATTCTCTTTCCAATTCCTACGGGGTTTCCTTCGTTACCAAGAATTGTTATCACCCCGGGAATCGGAACCCCAGCGTATACCCTAGCTTACACGTTCTTCCTACCAATGGCAACAAGAGAATTATTGCAAATAGGCCCTTTCTTTTCACGATTTTCCTATTGGTTGGTTATTCCTTGAATAATCAACCTATGTTTTCATGCAAAAAGTCAATCTCTCCGATTCGGCCCAGAAAATTTTTCTGGACGTTTCAAGGTGTCTAGATCAATAATGGAAACAATGGGTGTGGTGGGTCCCGGACCCATTCCAATCGATTGAGGGTCCACAATTTAGTGAAAAATGATACCCCACACGCCTTGGTTACAGAAATCTCGAAAACACACATTCAAAATGGGTAGATAGGCACCCATTTTGACCCATAACCTCATCAAGAGGGCGCCAATCGTTCCAGGATCCGTCTCATTGGAATCAGCGTCCAATATTTAGTGGAAAATGGTACCCCACACGCATAGGTACCAGAAATCTCGAAAACACACATTCGAAATGGGTAGATAGAGGCCTTTGACTCATAGCCTCATCCAGAGACCTAGTACTCGCCCTACCTACAGCGTTATAGCAAAGGACTCCTTCGCAGGACTGTGGAGCACAAAGAAAAGGGTGGAGAAAGAACCGGAGTGGAGGACACAGGTGGGGTGTTTTCCTATTTAGGTACCCCTACAAAAAGCCTGTACGTTCAATGAAGCCTAGTTAAGTGGCGAGTAAGTGCCGCCACCACCTCATTAAGCACTAGATCCCAACAGCTCCACAGCCACCCCCACCCTAAAGCTCACTACATGCCAATGATGGAAGACGGCGCGTTAGTACGAAGGCCTAGCAGAGCAAAAGAGTAAACTAAAAGACCCCTTGCAAAACGCGGCACCTCCACGAGGTCCATCCTGGGCTGCCACAGGCAGGCGAACGCCGGAAGAGGGTGGGTGCCTGATATACATACGGGGAAGCCATAGAGCCATAGAGCAGGGCTCCCAGATGATCTAGCGCAGAAACACGACTGGGATAGACACTAATGGACCACATGGCCTCAGGAACAGTCTAGCGCAGGTATATCAGGACGGACGGCGGACGGACATTTGCAAATTTTGATCTAGACACCTTGAAACGTCAAGAAAAAAATTTTGGGCCAAATCGGAGAGATTGACTTTTTGCATGAACAAGGAATAACCAACACATAACAAATGTCTGTCCGCCGTCCACACCGAATTTGGTAGTAGAAATTATTCTAAAATTATGAAATTTTCAACCCGGACGGACCAAATTTGGGTGAGGTAGGGGTCAAAATGTGAATTTTGAGAAATGGATTTTTGATATTTTTTGCAATCTAGGCGTGTGGGGTATCATTTTCCACTAAATTCTGGACGCTGAATCCAATGAAATAGCTCCGGAACGCCTCACCCACTGTTTCCCCCATTTTTCCCATGTTGAAGAAATTAGTCCCCATGTGCCTGATCCGAGGATTAACCAACCCCTGTGTAGGAATTTGAAGCGTTTTTCAATTTCCACCCTCTCTTCGCTGCCTAACCTGGTCTCAGGGAACCATCTCGTATGTTGTTAGGAACACGGAATTACAGAGAATGGGACCATACAATTTTCATTTGCTTTTGGTATGTTGGTCTTTCATTGAGTACCACTACTTTTCACTCCCAGGAAATTTGTCGAAAATGACCATCGGAAAACCCACGCTTCACCCAAGAGGAAATTACGTATTGGCCCTGGAAGTTGACTTGCGAATGATGAACGACCGTCGTTGACCTATCGGATGTTATACGCCGCGGTAAAGTAGACCCGTGATGGGTGTGTCAGGAAAGTTGTTATTCGTCGGAGGGCAAAAACTGTTTTGCCGATGTAAACATAATAAATTCCTAAAGTGAGGGAGGCTCTTTCCAAAGTTAGAAAGGATGACTTTCGTCATTAAACCTCTTGACCTACAGCGAGGGAAGTATATAGAGTGGTTTTATGAGTTTTGCTCAGCGTTGAAAGTCGCAGGTTTGAGTAGTAAGGGGTTTCAAGTGAGGCATCAACAAATTCCCATGCTTGTGTGAACTATGAGGGAACGTGATGCGAGAAGCCTTTCGTCATCAAAGTTGGTTCTTGGATGGGGAACCACATTAGTAAGTGGCAAGACAACGTGATGGAGCAATGAGAAAACAAGCGCCAATTTCGTCACAACCTGTCCACATCCCGCATTGGTTTTGCTTCCAATACCCACAAGATGGGTAAAACCTCATGTCGTTCCATTACCATGATTAGGTACTCTTTCATTCCATAAAATGCTCATACGTAGTATTTGTTCCAGGATCAAATAATATGCGGACGCCAATTCTGTACTAACTAGTAATTAAAACGCTGCAAATTCTTTCACAGGGGTTGGTTATTCCTCGGGTCAGGAGCCCAGATTTAGTCCATGTTTTAGTGAACGAATTTATGATTCAACTAGATCCATAACATTAATATTAATGTCCTTTATAATGAATAAAGAAGTCAATAGATCACTTCCTCCTTCACCCAGCACCACTAGCGCCAAAGAGGTCCAAGGTGTGAACTAACTACAAGAGTTCTTCCTGCGTGCGTCTGAACAATTACCTAGATTAATTTCATTCTTAATCCTTCGACCTACAATGCGGTTGACTGGTGGTACACCAATCGATGCCTTCAGTCCTTGATACAAACATCCTCATGCTTCGTCTTCACCTGACGCGAGATTACTAAAATAGTGAAGAATGATAACCCACGCGCCTAGGTACTTGAGATTTCGAAAACAGACATTCGAAATGGTGGATAGGCACCCATATTGACCCATAGCCAAATCCAGAGGGCACCAATCGTTCCGGGACCCGTCTCATTGGATCCAGCGTCCAAAAGTTGTGTCCGTGGCTCGCTTCATTTTTGGGAATGAAAATTAACCAAGATAGCTCTTTTACCGTGCTAATATACGACAGTTTAAAGGCAATTCGAGTTATGACTAGTCGCCAATATTCCCTATGGTCAAGCGGAGGGTTTTTAAGGGAGTTCGAAATCTAACACACACACACACACACACAAAAAAGACCATCTAAGAGAAAGGCTGCAACTAATGGGGCAGAAGTTGGCTGTAAGCTCCGATTAGAGGGGGGGGGGGGGGGATCACGAGGTGGGTCAAACGGGATCAATGGTCTACGTGGCTAAAACGCTTGATAGGTGGTTCCAAATAGACGGTGGTTGAGTGCAAAGGAATTATTTTTCAAGTTCAAGCTCGCATCATGGGAGGCTTATTTTTCTGAAGAGCTTTGAAGATTCTATTTCCAAAAGCACATCATCACCCATTTTGCTGGACGGTGTTACTCCATTTAAACCGAAAAAAAAACTAGTCAAATTGTACAGTTCAATATTAATCAAAATGTGATTTTCAAAAAACACTGCAAATTCATACACACGGGTTGGTTATTCCTCGAACCAGGCGCATGAAGACTAATTATTTAAACCACGGACCAGGCGCATAGAGATTCATTTCTTCAACATGAGGAAATGGGGGAAACAGTGGGTGTGGAGGGTGCCGGACCCACTCCAATCGATTCCGGGTCCAAAATTTAGTGGAAAATGATAACCCACACGCCTAGGTACCAGAAATCTCGAAAACATATATCCAAAATAGGTAATTGATACCCATTTTGACCCATAATTTACTCCAGTGGGTACCAATCGTTCTGGGACCCTTTTCATTGGATTCAGCGTCCAGAATTTAGTCGAAAATAATACCCCACACGCCTAGATTGCAAAAAATCTCAAAAATCCATTTCTCGAAATTCACATTTTGATCCCTACCCCATTTTGGTCTGATCGGGTTGAAAAGTTTCGAGGCCCAACTAAAGCCGATCTCTCAGATTTTTGGAATAATTTCTGCTACCTAAGTCGGTGTGGACGGCGGACGGACATTTGCTAATTTTGATGTAGACACCTTGAAACGTCCTGCAACTTTTTTTTTTTTTAGGCAAATCGGAGAGATTGACTTTTTGCATTAAAACTTTATTATTCAGGAAATAACCAACTAAAAGAGATTTGTTTTGTACACATAGTGGATCAATTTGCGTGAGGCACGACTATGTTATCACTCGTTCCTATTGTCGATGAAAAAACGGAATTTCTCTCGAATTTGATATGGAATGGACGTAAATGCGATCCAACATTTCCACAAAAGTGAACCGGGGTCATTCCAGCTTCTACGATCTACGTTGACCCACAATAAGAGCGAACAGTCCCCGAGATGATTCTCGAATCCTCCACGAAATTCCGCCTTCTAAATCCTTCCGTCGATTTCCACCCCAGCGTTTCCCGTCATTTCAATTTCCTCTTCATCAGAAGTGGGTTAGTGGCTCCCCCTTTCAGCCTTAATGGGCACACGCTTCACCCAACCAGCAAATGCCGTGGTATCCTATCACCGCGGCATCTACCCCATTAACGACCTGCACTTAGATTAAGCCCGAACCAAAATTATTCGAAACTGCTCAAGACATGGTGGTGCGAGTGTGGTGTTTCTCAATGAGAGGGAGCATGTGAGGTTAAGGCAACTTGATGTTATATACTCGTAGTACGCTTGCTCTGCTCCGGTCCTTCTACTAGCTGTGGCACACTCCCCAGCCCACTATGCCATGAAGGTATACCAGTAATTACCACCTGCTCGTACCTACTTTGAATAAAATCACATTTATAATTATCAAGTACAAAATATTAGCCACGATTTTTTCCGAAATTATCAGCTGTTTTATAGTGCTCGTGATTAGATCACAGTAACAACTGAATAATGTGAACGCTCTCAATTTACTGGATCGTTCAGTCATCTCAAATAAGCAGCGGTGGACTTTTGACCGCAGCCTGCAAAAACCTAGCTACTTTATTGCTTGAAAATTCGCAGAGATTGTCGCAGAAGTCTGGCTAGTACGTTCGGAAACGATTGGCTCATTATCGGCGGCACTGAAGTATTCTCAAATAATTCACAGCCGCGCGAGCTTGAATGAGACAATTGCGCGTACCTCAATAAATCACAAAGCCGGGAGAGGTTCTAAATAAAATCCTCCGATACATTTCCCGCGCTGGTAAGGTCCACCGGGAGGAAGTATGGACGGCGGGAACAGTGACAGATAGAGAGCGCTGCACTGACGCGGGCTCTGTAGCTGGGTACAGGAAGGTTCAGATATTCAAAGAAATAAATTGCTATCCTCCCTTTCCTCTAACAACGCTTTCAAGAGTTCGGCTGTATTTCAGTGTCCTTCTCAGCCAATCCGCTGTTTCTCGTTCACTTCTTTAGCCATTGACAGGGACAACGATCAATTTTTCTCAAACCGTTGAACTTCCTACGCGATCGTACGAAAAAAAACGCTACTAGTTTTTTCACAGGGGTTGATTATTCCTCGGACCAGGAGCATGGAGACTCATCCCAATCGATTCAGCACCCAAAATTTAGTGGGAAATGGTACCCTAGACGCCTAGATACAAGAAATCTCAAAAACCCACTTTTGAAATGGGTAGATAGATACCCATTTTGGCCCATGGTCTCTTCCAGTGGGCGCCAATCGTTCTGGGATTCGTCTTATAGGGTTCAGCGCCCAAAATTTACAGGGAAATGATACCCTACACGACTAAATCGCCAAAAATCCCCCCTGCGTACCACAACATACTAACAGTCGAGAGAAAATGAGGCAAGATGAAATTCTGTGAAAGTGGCTGGCTAGAGACCGGAAATACTGGGAATACTTTACCCTCTTATCAGAACATGAGTGATGTGAGCAGGGGTTTTTTAATTTCTCAGCCCTCCAAAGGTTGAAAAAGGGGGAGAAGAGTCTGGACAAAACCAAGTTCCAAGATGGGAACTGGCAATTAGGAGTTTTCAACATTGTGCTTCTCCTCAAAATGCACGTCCTTCTGAGAACTAGTAAGCGGAGGCCGCAGTGCAGGAAGGTTGGTAGGATGGTGGATGGTAGATACCTGCCTGGCGACCATCCGCTATTTATAACGTAAGTAACGGTACGAGGGTAGCCGCAGTGGCCTCCCACTACCATCCAACCCCTTGAAACCATCCTAGGTACCCGCCTAGCGTCTATCCACCCATATCAGTCGTGTTTGTTATTCCATCCAGGCTGCATAGAAAAAAATGGGTAAATATACCACATTGATTCAGTGGGTGCCAATCGTTCTGGGACCCATTTAATTGGATTCAGCGTCCAAAATTTAGTGGAAAATGATACCCCACACGCCTAGGTAGCAGAACTCCCGAAAACACATATTCAAAATGGGTAATAATTACCCAATTTGACCCATAACTCTTTGCAGTTTGCATTCAGTCAATTTCAGAAGTAAGTCAAACGCCTCAACTGACATCCTTAAATACGAATAGAATTTGTCCGGGTATTGTTAATTTTTGTACACTCTCACGAATTCCCCGTCCTGTTGCCGCCTCAAATTGTAAGCATGCACCCACGGTTTTTTTTATCACAGTAGTTGCCCCAATATTTCCCAAAGTGATCTCAGCAAAATTCCCGAAGATGAACTTAGCAACATTTTTCCCAACTTTTGAGAGAGACATGACTTCTACACGGCAGTCATTGGATACTGGCTTCATTTTACTGCGTCCAAGATGCATCTCCCTCCACCATCCACCTTTCCATCCAACTCCTTGCGACCATCTACCATCCTGCAGTGCGGCCTCAGCCGTACAGTGAAGAACATTCTGGGCACCTGTGTGAAACCTCTACCTCCTTCACTCCCACAGTGGTGGGACAGCCCAGGTAGAGGTAGGCTCATGAAACCTTCTAGGCTTCAGTCTCTCTCCTTCCCTTCAACACGGTAGAGTGTATGTGCTGTTAGCATTGCAAATTAACTAACTTCGTTTTCCCTAATATTTTTTCTGTCCTCCTTCGCAATATTGGCTAATTTAAGTGCGCGTTGGGTTCAAACTATGAGAATATAGGTACTAGGAACTGTTCTAGTACAGTGCCCAAGTCTGTGTATGTGAATAGTGTGTCTCAGTTCTCAGGTCATCAAGATTGCTCTCCTTTGTTTGATGGTAATTTACCTTGTCTTTTTCAAAAATGATCTAACCATTAAGTTACAGTGCACTAGGTGGTCAGATACTTGATACTACATCCTTCATTAGTGTGCTAACTGCTTCTTGCCAACAATAATGAACATGCTTGGATGGGTTTTTCAGTACCTAGGCGTGTAGGGTATCATTTTTCACTATATGTTGGATGCTGAATCGACAGCAATCGAGTCCAGGACACTCCACACCCACTGTTTCCCCCATTTCTTCCATACTCCTGGTCCAAGGATTTCGATCTGGACACCATGAAACGCCCAGAAAATTTTTTGAAGTTAATTGGAGGTATTGACACTTAATTTTAAGAAATCGGTGAGTATAAATTGAGGTTGGTACTTGGCTGTTTGCTGTTTTCTTCGTCCAATCATCTCAACTGCAATGCTGTCAGCGCGCTGATAGCGACCTTCTGCCTCTTTCCGCAATTCGTGTTGACTCTTCCCCTTTTCTGCCTTCCTCTTTGTTAGATGCACGTTCGCCCATTTGTCCGCTTTACTGAACAACTTGCAGCCCAGCACATGTCAATATTGGCGTATCCGCTTTCATTTAGTTAGGATACTACGAGTGGGTTCAACTCGAGGGCCACCGATCCGGGGCCAAGCGAATGTTCTCACTCTGAGTACATTCCGAATCCTCAATCGATTGGGGTGATCTCTGGAGTTATAAAATGTCATGTTGTCCATTGGACCCTAAAATGTTTGGCAGGAAGAGCCCAAACGAAGTCAAACTGCTCAGAAAGCAGGCGCAGAACGCAGCCCTTTCATTTGACGAGGGATTTTTTCAAAAGTCATCCTCGAAAGCTAACAACTACCTCCGAGAAAGGTACGTCTACGAACCCAACTGCTCAACGATCAATCCCATTTTCCAGTTGATTACTAGTTGTTAGCTAGTCACTTTTCTACAAAGCCTCTCCAATTTGAACCGAGAGTCCTTAAAATACGTACAGCTCTTGTCACTCTCCAGACAGAAATGAGCTGGGTGAAAGCAGCACATTTTTATCGAGAGCACACGATCAATTGTTGTTGATGACGTCATAATGTTGTCATATTTTTATCATGTTTTCACGGAAACCATCGTTTAAAAAACCCCCTCCTTACGCAACTCAAAAAACGTATGTCAATTCTCAATCAACAGTCAAGGTTCAATTTTCTATCATCATCATCAGTGAAGGAGTGACAATCGATCAGCTTGTAGTTCGAGTCGATAGTTCGAGCGAAATCGATTTGTTATCAGTTTGTTATCTCTGACACCTATACAAGAGGTCACCCATGAGCTGCTTTGGAATCTTATTTTACCAATGAAATCAAATGGCTTAAAAAAATTACCTCATTTGTAGGTTTTTTTTTTTTTTTTTTTTTTTTTTGCTACATGAGTTTTGGTTGGTTATTCCTTGAATAATCAACCTATGTTTTCATGATAATGGTCAACCTCTCCGATTCGGCTCAAACATTTTTTCTGGACGTTTCATGATGTCCTGATCAAAAAAGGTCGATGTCCGTCCGCCGTACGTCCGTCCCCGGCCGTTTTTGGTAGTAGAAAAATTTCTATAAATCTGAAATTTGGGTCAAAGGGTCTGTTCTCGGCCGAGACGTCCTCAAAATTTTCAGCCCGATCGGACCAAATTTGGAGGGGGGGGGGGGGGGTCAAAATGTGTTTTTTAAAAATCTGCAAATTCTTACACACGGGTTGGTTATTCCTCGAATGGGGGAAACAGTGGGTGTGGGCGGTCCCAGACCCATTCCAATCGATTCAGGGTCCAAAATTTAGTGGAAAATGATACCCCACACGCCTAGGTAGCAGAAATCCCGAAAACACATATTCAAAATGGGTAATAAATACCCAATTTACCCATTCTCTTCCAGTGGGTGCCAATTATTCTGGGACCCATTTTATTGGATTCAGCGTCCAAATTTAGTGGAAAATGACACCCCACCGCCTAAATCACCCAAATCTCGAAAATCCATTTTTCAAAAACTCCTACCCCCTCCAAATTTGGTCCGATCGGGCTGAAAAGTTTCGAGGACCCATCTCGGCTGGGAACAGACCCCTGACCCAAATTTAAGATTTTTAGAAAATTTTCTACTACCAAAAACGGCGTGGACAATGGACGGCGGACCGCGGACGGCGTACGGCGTACGGCGGACGGACATTGACCTTTTTTGTTCAGGACATCATGAAACGTCCAGAAAAAAATTTTGAGCCGAATCGGAGAGGTTGACCATTATCATGAAAACATAGGTTGATTATTCAAGGAATAACCAACCAAAAATGGATTTTCGAGATTTTGGGCGATCTAGGCGAGTAGGGTGTCATTTTCCACTACATTTTGGACGCTGAATCCAATAAAACGGGTCCCAGAACGATTGGCACCCACTGGAAGAAGTAATGGGTCAAATTGGGTATTTATTACCCATTTTGAATATGTGTTTTCGGGATTTCTGCTACCTAGGCGTGTGGGGTATTGTCTGGATCTGGATTGCTTGGGGCTCTCAGATAAGAGAGAGGACAGTCAGTTTATGGAGCCAGCATTCCTCCTCTCCCCTCCATCAGATGGAGGGGGGCGCCTGGTCAATTTCAAGCCGCTACTAGGGCAGACACACGCGTGTGTGGAAGCCCCCGGACAACCGCATTCGGGATGTCAAGTTCGCGCCAAGGATTCATAACCAGCAGCCCTGAACCATCGGCCAGAGTCTCGAGCCCCAGGTGCCGACGCCTTGACGACCTCGGCCACCCGGGCCGTCGTCCAGATCGTCGAACGTGAAAGCCTTGGTTCATCATTGATATGATCGAGCCCAAGTGTGGCCTGTCTCTCCCTTTCCGCTCTCCTGAATGAAGAGACCATCAGTGGCAGACTCCTTGCCACTTGTTGCAAGTGGGAAGCACCACTCCATCTGATGGAGGGAATGGGAGGACTCCATAACCTGACTGTCCTCTCTCTTGTTCGAGAGCTCCAAGCAATCCAGAATCCAGAGTGCTCAGGCGAGACAGTACATTCGGCAAATCCCAGGGTAATCAGCCAAGACAGTACTTGGCATAGTGACGGGCGAGTGTACTCGACTAGAATAGAAAATGGGTTTATTTTATCGGCCAAGTGCCCCCCACCACTCATCCACTCGCTCACGAACCACACGTTACCCCGGCAATGGATGGTTGGAATCTTCTGGTTAAGCAAAGGCATACAGACAAAAAACCGTAAAAATACCGCACGACGTACGCCCTTCAAGAGCAGTTGGATAACCTTAAAGAAACTCGAATAGCGAAAGAGCTCTTACTAGGATAATACGTCGCCGATTTGTTATCTTCCATTTCAATTTGACTGAAATCCGGTTCCGGATAAGAGGACGGCACTTCGACAACGACACGCCCTTCATTTGTGCATGATTTCACCTGTAAATTGTTAACGTAAATCATTAATTTAAACAAAAAATTGAAAAATTGAGAAGAATCTGACGAATATAGCACAAATTTGATACTTCTTGAATAGTTTTCATTCATTTTTAAAAAATAATTTAATTTATTTATACGAACCGTTGCCATGGAACCGTAATGAGGGACGGCCAACATGAAGATTTGATCGCCAGGGTGGAAAACTTGTTCGATGGACGCGCAATTAGCACCGTCTAGGGGTGTGTTGACCATGTTGATTTGAGTCACTATCGTCTGATAAGGGAAAGCCTTGGCTTTTTTCGACCACTGCGAAATCGAGACAATTCGTTATTATTAGTGTCATTAATTATTTTGGACAAAAAGAACGAAATTGATGGAAAATATACGCAATTGTTAATTGTAACCGTCCGTGTACGTCAGTCTATCCATGGCTATAGCCATAAAAACCAATTAAATTCACAGATATTGTGTATTTTTATCGTATGACTATCTCTCTAGTTAAATCATCACTCTGAATAAGCCTTGAAAATGAATGTAGGCTACTTTTAAGGGACACATGAAGACACTTACCAGATAACTAAGCTTTCCTTGACTACTTCCATCAAACACATACTTGACACCTTCGACGACGTGAGCATAAACGAGGATTTCTACAGTACCCAATTCAATTCCTTGACGTCCGTGGTGTCTGTAATTAACAAAAGCAGTGAATTTGAGTAATTCAAAAGCGAAATTTGGCCGTAGAAATAATATTGATTGGAATGCGTCCCTTATGGGTTATTTTTCCTTGAATAATCAACCTATAAGGTCGAACTGACAGTCAAATTTTGATAGTTTCAAGTTGTCTAAATTAAAAACGCCATGAAATTCTTCCATAATAGTTTATTAATCCTTAGAGCAAGAATTTGGGGGGAAATAGTGAGTGTGGAGTGTCCAGGACGCAATCCAATTGAATCAGCGTCCAAAATTTAATGGAAAATGATACCCCAAACGCCTAGGTAGCCAAAATATCAGAAAACCACTTTCAGAATAGGTTGGAAGATACCCATTTTGACTCATACCTACCTCCAGTCGTTGCCAATCGATTTGGGACCCATTTCAATGGATTCAGCACCTAGATCACCATAAAATCCACTTTAAAAAAAACACACATTTTCACCCATGCCCTCCCCAAATTTGGGCCAATCAGGCTGTAACGTTTCGAGGACCAACTAATCGGGTCCCTGACCATAATTTCAGATTTTTAGATCATTTTCTACAACCAAAAACGTCCTGTACGGCTGACTATATATTTTGGGTTTTTTGATCTAATCATTTCGAAACGTATGCTGTCAAATTTTGGCGCCAATCGTAGAGGCTAACCTCTGGTATGATTATATAGGTTGATTATTCGAGAAATCACCAACGAAAACCCAAAAGTACGTCCGCCATCCAGGCCATTTTTGGTAAAAGAAGATTTTTTAAAAATCTGAAATTCATTCAGGCTCTAGTTGGTCTTCAAGTTTTTACCCCGATTGGCCCAAATTTGGGGGAAATACAGGTAAAAATGTGTTTTTCGAAACTCAATTTTCGGCATTATATAAGATTTGAACATATGAAGTATCATTTTCTAGTGAATTTTGGACGCTGAATCGATTGGATTGCGTTCTGTTCACACCACACTCACTTGTTTCCCTATATTGTTGCTCTTAGAAATAATAAACCATTGTGGGAAACTCAGCAACGTTTCCTCTGACGTCACGTCCAACACACAAAATGGCGCCGTCGACAACTAAGCGTTCACTTATTTATGCAATAATTGCAAAAATTATTCCATTAAATTCGTTTGCTTTGTTATAAGCGCCTTGTCGCCACATGCAGTTTAAATGCTAAATTTAAATTGAAAAAACTTGCAATATTATAATTTTATTTAACGAATTGAAATTAACTGCGTACAGTAATTGTATTTCGGAGCAGTCGAGTCCCCACTGGTAGGCGTGGTGTTTGGACAATGTCTCATGTGTCTTTTCTCCTTTGCCGTTAATTATGTGCTTGTCTGTGGGGCTTGCCACGCCGCTTACTCTGAAAATATTAAGAAAACGTTAAATTGATAACAGATATAGAAAATTTAATCGAAATATGAACCACCAAATGATTGCCCACAGCCCAAATTGTAGTACCGTCATCTCTGAATGCTGTGTTGATGTCCGTCATGGATGAATTTTAA